>JADRCD010195664.1:0-64149 GCA_019843815.1 Montemys delectorum | reverse complement strand
CCACACACACACACACACACACACACACACACACACACATACACACACACACAAAAAAAAACAATAATCTTACTTCTAACAACAAAAATACAGGAAGCAACAATCTTGTTTCCTTAATATCTCTTAGTATCAATGGACTCAATTCTCCTAAATAAAAAGACATAGACTAATAAACTGGATATGTAAACAGGACCCAACATTTTACAACATACAGGAAACCCACCTCAATTACAGAGACAGATACTAGCTAAGAGTAAAACAATTCTCCAAGAAAATGGTCCCAAGAAACAAGCTGGAGTAGCCATTCTAATATTGAATAAAATTGACTTTCAACCTAAAGTTATCAAAAAATGTAAGGAAGTACACTTCATATTCATCAAAGGAAAAATCTACCAAGAAAACTCTCTATTCTGAACATCTATGCTTCTAATGCAAGGGTACTCACATTCATAAAAGAAACTTTACTAAAGCTCAAGACACACATCATACCCAATACAATAATAGTGGGAGATTTTAACACCACACTCTCAGCAATGGACAGATCATGGAAACAGAAACTTAACAGAGACACAGTGAAACTAATATAAGTCATGAAACAAATGGATTTAACAGATATCTATAGAACATTTTATCCTAAAACAAAACAATATTCCTTCTTCTCAGCACCTCATGGTACCTTCTCCAAAATTGACCATATAATTGGTCACAAATCAGGCCTCAACAGACACAAGAAGATTGAAATTATCCCATGCATCCTATAAGATCACCATGGACTAAGGCTGGTCTTTAATAAGAATATAAACAATAGAAAGCCCACATATGCATGGAAGCTGAACAACACTCTACTCAATGATAAATTGGTCAAGGAAGAAATAAAGAAATTAAAAACTTTTTGGAGTTTAATGAAAATGAGGCCACAACATATTCAAACTTATGGTACACAATGAAAGAAGTTCAAAGAGGAAAACTCATAGCTCTGAGTGCCTCCCAGAAGAAAATGGAGAGAGCATATACTAAGAGTTTGACAGCTGATCTGAAAGCTCTAGAACAAAAAGGAGCAAATATACACAAAAGGGGTAGATGGCAGGAAATAATCAAACAGGGTTGAAATCAACCAAATAAAAACAAAAAGAACTATCTATACAAAGAATTAATTAAGCCAAGAGCTGATTCATTGGGAAAATCAACTAAATAAACCTTTAGCCAGACTAACTATAGGGCACAGAAAAATATCTTAATTAACAAATGAGAAATGAAAAGGGAGGCATAACAACGGAACCCGGGGAAATCTAAAAAATCATCAGATCCTGCTTCAAAAGTCTATACTCAACAAAACTGGAAAATCTGGATGAAATGGACAATTTTCTAGACAGATACCAGGTACCAAAGTTAAATCAGGATCAGGTAAATGATCTAAACAGTCTCATGTCCCCAAAAGATATACAAATAGTCATTAATAGTCTCCCAACCAAAAAAAGCCCAGGACCAGATGGATTTAGTGCAGCGTTCTATCAGACCTTCAAAAAAGACCTAATACCAATACTCCTCAAAGTATTCCATAAAATGGAAGGTATTCTACCCAATTCATTCTATGAAGCCGCAATTACTCTG
Organism: Montemys delectorum; assembly: GCA_019843815.1. Lineage (NCBI taxonomy): Eukaryota > Metazoa > Chordata > Mammalia > Rodentia > Muridae > Montemys > Montemys delectorum. The sequence goes on along the minus strand of JADRCD010195664.1, from coordinate 62,538 downwards.
ATACCTAAACCACACAAAGACCCAACAAAAAAAGAGAACTTCGGACCAATTTCCCTTATGAATATTGATGCAAGAATACTCAATAAAATTCTTACAAACTGAATCCAAGAACACATCAAAACAATCATCCATCATGATCAAGTAGGCTTCATCCCAAGGATGCAGGGATGGTTCAATATACAGAAATCCATCAACATAATCCATTATATAAACAAACTCTAAGAAAAAAACCATATGATCATTTCATTAGATGCTGAGAAAGCATTTGACAAAATCAAACATCCTTTCAGGATAAGTCTTGGAAAGATCAGGAATTCAAGGCCCATACCTAACCATAGGAAAAGCAATATACAGCAAACCAGTAGCTAACATCAAACTAAATGGAGAGAAGTTAGAAACAATCCCACTAAAATCAGGGACTAGACAAGGCTGCCTACTCTCTCCCTACCTATTCAAAATAGCACTCTAAGTCCTAGCAAGAGCAATTAGACAACAAAAGGAGATCAAAGGGATAGAAATTGGAAAGAAAGAAGTCAAAATATCACTATTTGCAGATGATATGATAGTATATTTAAGTGACCCCAAAAATTCCACCAGAGAACTCCAACACCTGATAAACAACTTCATCAAAGTAGCTGGATATAAAATTAACTCAAACAAATCAATGGTCTTCCTCTACACAAAGGATAAACAGGCTGAGAAAGAAATTAGGGAAATGATACCATTCACAATAGTCACAAATAATATAAAATACCTTGGTGTGACACTAACTAAGCAAGAGAAATATCTATATAACAAGAACTTCAAGTCTCTGAAAAAAGAAATTGAAGAAGATCTCAGAAGATGGAAAGATGTTCCATGCTCATGGATTGGCAGGATTAATATAGTAAAAATGACCATCTTGCTGAAAGCAATCTAAAGACTCAATGCAATCACCAACAAAATTTCAACTCAACTCTTCATAGAGTTAAAATGAGCAATTTGCAAATCCCTCTGCAATAACAAAAAACCTAGGATACTGAAAACTATTCTCAACAATAAAAACATCTGGTGGAATCACCATCCCTGATCTCATGCTGTAGTACAGAGCAATTATGATAAAATCTTCATGGTATTGGTACAGTGATAGGGAGACAGGTCAATGGAATAGAATTGAAGACCCAGAATAGAACCCACATACCTTGATCTTCGACAAGGGAACTAAAACCATCTAGTGGAAAAAATACAGCATTTTCAACAAATGGTGCCAGCTCAACTGAAAGTTAGCATGTAGAATGCAAATTGATCCATTCTTATTTCCTTGTACAAAGCTCAAGACCAAGTGGATCAAGAACCTCCATATAAAACCAGGAATACTGAAACTAATCAAAGAGAAAGTGGGGAAAAGCCTCAAGTACATGGGCACAGGGGAAAACTTCCTGAACAGAACACCAATAGCTTATGCTCTAAGATCAATAATTGACAAAAAGGACCTCAAAAATTGCAAAGCTTCTGCAAGGCAAAGGACACTGTCAATAGGACAAAATGGCAACCAACAGTTGGGGAAAAGATCTTTGCCAATCTGACATTGGATAGAGGGCTAATATCCAACACATACAAAGAACTCAAGAAGTTAGACTCCAGAGAACCAAATAACCTTACTTAAAAGTGGAGTACAGAGCTAAAGAAAGAACTCTCAACTCAGGAATACTGAATGGATGAGAAGCACCTAAAGAAACGTTCAACATCCTTAGTCATCAGGGAAATGCAAATCAAAACAACCCTGAGATTCCACCTCACACCAGTCAGAATGGCTAGGATAAAACATTCAGGTGACATCAGATGCAGGCGAGATTATAAAGAGGAACACTCCTTCATTGCTGGTGGAATTGCAAGCTGGTACAACTACTCTGGAAATCAGCTTGGCAGTTCCTCCAGAAATTGGACATAGTACTACCAGAGGACCCAGCTATACCACTCCTGGGCATATAATCAGAAGATGCTCCAACATGTAATAAGGACACATGCTCCTCCATGTTCATAGAAGCCTTATTTATAATAGCCAGAAACTGGAAACAACCCAGATTTCCCTCAACATAGGAATGGTTACACAGTGGAGTACTACTCAGCTATTAAAATCAATGAATTCATGAGATTCTTAGGCAAATAGATGGAACAGAAAATATCATCCTGAGTAAGGTAACCCAATCACAAAAGAACACACATGGTAGGCACTCTCTGATAAGTGGATATTAGCCCAAAAGATCGGAATACCCAAGATACAATTCACACACTACATGAAGCTCAAGAGGGAAGACTTTGGTCATGAATACTTTGGTCGTTCTTAGAAGGAGAAACAAAATATCCATGAAAGGAGTTACAGAGACAAAGTGTAGAGCAGAGACTGAAGCAATGACCATCCAGAGACTGCTCTACCCAGGGATCCATCCCTAATACAGTAAGCAATCCCAGCACTATTGTGGATGCCAACAAGTGTTTGCTGAGAGAAGCCTGTTTTAGCTGTCTCCTGAGAGGCCCTACTAGTGCCTGACAAATACAGAGGTGGAATCTCACAGCCAACCATTGGACTGAGCACAAAGTTCCAATGGAGGAGCTAGAGAAAGGACCCAGGGAGCTGAAGGTTTGCAGCCCCATAGAAGGAACAACAATATGAACTAACCAGTACCCCCAGAGCTCCCAGGGACTAAACTACCAACCAAAGAGTACACATGATGGAACTCATGGCTCCAGCTGCATATGTAGCAGAGGATGACCTTGTTGGTCATCAGTGTGAGGAGAGGCCCTTGGCTCTGTGAAGGCTCTATGCCCCAGTGTAGGGGAATGCCAGGGCCAGGAAGCAGGAGTGGGTGGGTTAGTGAGCAGGGGGAGGGGGGAGGGCATAGGGAGTTGTCAGAAGGGAAAAGAGGAAAGGGGATAACATTTGAAATGTAAATAAAGAAAATATTTACTTTTAAAAAAAAGTAGCTGAAGTTCCCACCGCTTCTTTTGTAGAGTTAAAAAAAATTCTTTTGCACTATGTGGGACCCATTGTTTGTAGTCCATATGTTTAAATATCTCCCTAAACTTTTGTATTCTTGGCTATTAAAGGAACTCCTTGAACTTTGTTGGCAAGTCTGTCAAACATATCACTGCCCTGTCAGAACTGGATACATTAAGCCAGAAATATTCTTCATTTCCTCCAACAAAAAATGATATAATACCTTAGGCATGATCAAAATTTCAAGAGAAATATTTTAAAACTCTTAAGATTGGAAAATCATATGAAGGTAAAACTCTAAAACTATGCAAATTTGAAACTTTTAAACTAACAGTATTTTTAATTATATTCTTAAATTTCAAATTGTTTTAAGTTTTGAACACATGTCAAGCTATAAGAGTACATTTTTTAAAAAACATTTGTTCTTCTGCTTCTCGGTTTGGTGGCAGCAGATGTATCTTCCAAGATCATTTTTAATGTCAATCTTCCAGGTACTCAAGACCTAAACTATTTGCAGCCTTCTAACTTTATTATTTAAAGGCTATAGTTGAGTTACATATTAGAGTTTATGAAAGACTTTTTACATAATCAAATTATAAGGAATATTGCTTAGCAAGGCCCTCTCTTGTGTGATATAAAGTAAATATACTGTAACTTTGTAGTAGATCATTGTGGAAATATTTAGTAATAGTATTGATAAGGTTGGCATGAACATAGGTAATTTTAATATGTTAAACTATTTAAAAAATAAACTTCTGACCCTGAGATCTCTCAGACACTGAGCCACCAACTAGGCAGTATATGCCAGCTGACATGAAGCCCCTGACACATACACAGCAGAAGACTGCCTGGTCTGGCCTCAGTGAGAGAAGATGTACCTAATGCTCAAGAGAGACTTGAGGTTCCAGGGAGTGAGAAGGTATGATGGGGTGGGAGTGGAGCAGGAACATTCTTTTCAAGATGGGGTAAGAGGGGAGGTACAGGATGGGGAATGGTTGAGGGGGCAGATCAGAGAGGAATGAAGACTGGACTGTAAAAAAGGATTAAAGAATAAAAAAAAAAGGTTCTATAAAATGTGTCTATTATTTGATCACCATTGACTGTTTTAACTCTTCCATTTGATTTTTATTTTAAATGCCATTGGCAGAAGACTGACAGTTGAGTATACTTAATGGCCTGAAATACGCTGTTTCTTCAATTTAACCACAAGAACATGTTTTTATTTAATATAATTCCCAATGTGTTTCTTTTAACTGTAAGTCACTTTTACTATACTCAAAAAAAAAAAAAAGAAGAGTTTGAATAACAGATTCAATAGATTGCAGCAGTTCATGGTGGCTTTCCTCATGCAGACCTGTCAAACTCTTGGCCTGTGGACCACATTTGGCCAAGAATAGCTATAATCATGGTGCAATATAAAATTGTGAATTTTCTTAAAACATTATGAGACTTTTTTGTGCATTTTTTCTTTTTAACTCAACTGTACAGTTCTCAAACATGAATTTTATAAATGACAGTGTTATGTTCGATGTCAAAAGGTCAGTCAGGCTGCAAGAATTGGCCAAGCTTTATTTCTTTTTATTTTTTTTCCATCTTCTTTTCCAACTTGTTTATATAACCTTGTCAGCTCTTTATAACTTCATAAACTACATTTGGGCCAGCCTTTCTTCTTAATGCCAACAACTCGCTTTATAATCACTCCTGCTTTGTCCAATAATGCTAAGCTAGTAATCAGCTAATGAGAAAATTCAAGCATAAAAGGAAGTCTGTGTTTCCCTTCTTACGGCTTTATAGAGGTCTTTTCTCAACTTGTCTGGAGATGTGTAAGTTGGCATGGCAGAGTGCAAGCACTTGCCTCCTATCACAGACATGCATCTAAACGTTATAATGATTTTGTTTCTGGTACTGATGTTGGGGGATGATTTGTGCATTGTGTATGTGGATGCTGATTTCTGTATCAGGAGATCTGGGTGCAGCCTGAATTTTGTTATTGTCATTATTATGAAGCATTTCCTGACTCAGTATTTTGTAAAACATTGTTTTCTATCATTTCTGATTGGTCAATGAAGAGCTGATCAGCCTATGAGCTGGACAAGAGAGATAAGGCAGGATTTCTGTGCCCGGGGGTGAGAAAAAGAGAGGGACTTGGGTGGTAGTAAGAGATTCACCATGAGCAGGTCAAGGTAAGTTGCCTTGAAGATACAGATGAAGAAGGAGGTGCTAGAACAAGACCAAGATGACAGGCTGGGAAGTAAACCAGGCTACATAATCAGGTTAGAATAGTTCAGAACCTGACCTGACGTTTGCAATAAATATACCAGGTATCCATGTCTTTTCGGGGGAGATATAAGGGGGAATAGAGACGTCCTCTGAATTATCTTTACAGATGCAGTTCAGTCATGTGTCATGTGATATGATGTACTGGTGGATTAAAAGTGGTGCTGCATATATAACTGGTTTCACCATTGCATATTTTTTGTCTTTATGGTTTGGTTCATGGATGGGGAGCCACTACAACAAAATGGACTTCTATAAATAACAAAATCATAGCTCATAGAACTTCTAATCTAGATAACAGAAGACCATAAAAGTGTTATGCTGGGTAGTAGTTTAATTTTTATGACATTTAATATTTTGTGGCACATTAGGCTACAGCATAGTGTGAGAAAATGATAAACAACTGGAAATTAAAAGGAAATTAAAAGTTTGTAAAATGTAAATGAGACTACCACATAGATCCATGCACTTTTTAAAAGTTTCATCTCACTCATACACAAAACAATTAGAATTCTTTTTCCAAGCTATTTAAGTGTAACCATGAGGAAGTAACCATAAAAGGTGCCAATATTTTTATGACAAGGAAAGATATGAAGCCAGTAAACATGCAAACAAACTTTATCTGGGAAGTGCTGCTTACTTGCCAGGGTCTGAAAAGGTCACGTAGACAGACAAAGCTGACAGTTTTCATCCTGAGCCCTCCGCTGTCTTAGCAGAGAGAATGAGCTCACCAAGGACAAAGTAGCAACCTCTCTCTACGGAAGTGCTACACTTCTGATATTAAAGATTTTTCGAATACTAATTAAACTTCTAAGCAACTAGAGCCAACAGCTAAGTGTTAAAAATTAGTCTTTCATTTTTTATTTGAAGGGTTACATGAAACTACTTTCATCCACGTATATAAAGAACTCTTAGTATACCACTTTGGTCCCCTTTCCTACTCCCATTTGCTCATACTCTCAGTTACTCATCCAAAAGACTTTGAGGCAACAAATCACTGAGACACTTGCACATCAGTGTTTATTGTAGCACTACTCACAACAGATAGCCTATGGAACAAACCTATGTATCCAACAATGGGGCAATAGATAAATTAAATGTGTTTAATATATACAGTGGGAATTTTTCAGCAATAAAGGAACAATTTCAGTGAATATAAACGTAACATACTATGTAAACACACTCGAAGACAGAAACCACATGATCAGTTCATTAGATGCAGAAAGACTTTTGACAAAATCCAACACACCTTCATGACGAAAGTCCTGGGGAGAATCTAGAGATATGGAGGACACATTTCAATATAATAAAGGTCATACAACAACTATACGGCCAACATCATACTAAGCATTTCTAGTAAAAATTCAAAGCGTTTCTACGAAAATCATGAACAAGACAAGGATGTGCACCCTTCCCATGCCTGTTCAATACAGTGCTTGAAATCTTCGCTAGAGCAATAAGAACTATGGACATCAGGAAAACCCAAATAGAAAGAAAGAAGTCAAAGTATCCTTATTTGTAGACAATATGATTTTATGCAGAAAAGACCCTAAAAGCTCCACTAGAATAGTTCTACAGCAGGTTCGTGCTTTCAGCAAAGTAGCAGGGCACAAAGTTGGCACACAAAAATCTGTAGCTCTCCAATACACTAATCACAAATATACTGAGACAGAAACGAGAGAAACCGTATCTTTCACAATAGACTCCAAATGTATTGGACTAAACATAACTAAAGAAGTAAAAGATTTATATAATAAAATGCAAGTTTAAAAAATGATACCAGCCAGGCAGTGGTGGCACACGCCTTTAATCCCAGCACTTGGGAGGCAGAGGCAGAGGCAGGTGGATTTCTGAGTTTGAGGCTAGCTTGGTTTACAGAGTGAGTTCCAGGACAGCCAGGGCTATACAGAGAAACCCTGTCTGGAAAAACCAAAACAAAAACAAAAACAAAAAAAAACAAAACAAAAAAAACACTCTGGAAATCAGTATGGCAGTTCCTCCGGAAATTGGACATAGTTCTACCAGAGGACCCAGCCATACCACTCCTGAGCATATATCCACAAGATGCTCCATCATGTAATAAGGACACATGCTCCACCATGTTCATAGCAGCCTTATTTATAATAGCCAGAAACTGGAAACAACCCAGATGTCCCTCAACAGAGGAATGGATACAGAAAGTGTGGTACATCTACACAATGGAGTACTACTCAGCTATTAAAATCAATGGATTTATGAAATTCTTAGGGAAATGGATGGATCTGAAGAGTATCATCCTGAGTGAGGTAACCCAATCACAAAAGAACACACATGTATGCATTCTCTGATAAGTGGTTATTAGCCCAGAAGTTTGGAATACAGGAAGAATGAGGCACAAACCACAAGAAACTTAAGAAGAAGGAAGACCAAAAGGTGGACATTTCATTCCTTCTTAAAAAGGGGAATTAAACACCCACAGAAGGAGTGGCAGAGATTAACTATGGAGCAGAGACTGAAGGAAGGACAAGCATATAGCTATCTCCTGGGAGGCTCTGACAATACCTGACTAATACAGATGTAGAGGCTCACAACCATTCATTGAACTGAGTACACTGTCCCCAATGAAGGAGTTAGAGAAAGGTTCTATGGAGCTGAAGGGTTTGCAGCCCCTTAGGACGAACAACAATTACTAACTAGTACCCTCAGAGCTCCCAGGGACCCAACCACCAATCAAGGACTATACAGGGTGGGACTGAATGTTCTGGCAGCATGTGTATAGTAGAGGATTGCAAATTTGATCATCAATAGGAGGAAAGGACCTCGGCCTTGTGAAGGTTTTGTGCCCCAGTGTAGGGGAATGCCAGGGCCAATAAGTGGGAGAGGGTGGGGTGGCAGGCATAGGGAAGGGGGAGGCAAAAGGGGTTTGTTCTTGTTGTTTTTGTTTGTTTGTTTGTTTTTTGGAGGGGAACCTGGGAAAGGGAAAATTTATATGTAAATAAAGAAAATATCAAAAAACAAAAAACAAAAAAAAGACCAGAAAAATTTCCTATGGTAATGAATTGATGAAATACATATCGTGAAAATTCCCTTCCTATCCCACCAAAAATAATTTACAAATTCAATGCAATCCCCATCAAAACTCCCAAGCTTTTCTTCAAAGAAGTTGAAAAAGTAATCCAAAACTTCATATGTAATCACAAAGAAACAAGAATAACTAAAGCAATGATGAAATAAAAATCTGCTGGAGGAAACAGAATCCCTGATTTTAAGTTACACTGGAAAAAGACAGCTGGGTGCTGGTATAAAAGCACACAGGTGGATCAATGGAATAGCATTAATGATATGAGCATAAAACCACACACCTTTCCCCAGTTGTTGGGCCTTTCCCACAGTATCTTTGTTAAGCACCCTATCACAGCACTGTAAGTGATTTGCTCAGCCTTGGCAGTCACCTATAATCTAGTCTTAATAACATCAGCAGGGGTCACAAAAGATGCCACAGACATACCACCTACATCACTGGCTAAGAGCAGGCTTTCCAGGCTGCCTATCTGCATTACAAAGGCCAGGCTTCATGGGCAGGCCGATCTGCCCATCTTCATTTGCTAAGGAAGCCTGCTCACCCTGTGCATAGTGTGGGAAGTAGATGGCTGAGAATGAAATGTCCCACACAAAGCCTGCTTTGGCACCTTTACAGAGAGGCCAAAGAACCCCAGATGTTGTGCCATAGACACCACTGACTCTGGGGCCTATGGTAATTTCTTCAGTCACTTGCAGACAGATCTTAATGATTTTTAAGAATTTGTAAAAAAATCAAAGCTTCGTGAAGAGCCTCCTTCAAAAATTTGTGCTGCAATTGGGACAGAGACATCTCTGTTCATACATGTATCCCTCACAAAAACCATTCACTATGAGCTTTATGGCTTTCTTCAGGATGACTCCCAGTTAACTGTGGCAGCAAACCTCTGTACAGTACAAAGAAATGGATATTCTGAAAACAGTCAAAGCAGTTTTTATACATGTATTCTCCCACAAAAGAGCCGGTTGATCATTGATTCTGCATTTGAGTCTTTACAAGATCAATAGGATGCTCAGCAGTGGCTCCAACAGCTCCTGCAGTGGAACCCAGATCAAACCTGTGGACTGATACTGCAAGCTGTACAACTTGCTGAGCCACATCATCTGAGACCTTCTACTGCCTCTGTGCCTCAGTCAAGTTGAAAAGCTAAGTTCCTTTTTCCAGGGGAACGGTCTGTTCAATGTCTCCTGAAGTCATATGTCCCCTTGCCTCACATAAATCGGAATCTTAAGATATCAAACTCCATGGATGTTAACCTGACGTAACTTATGCCAGGGCAAACTCCTCCTTAGTCAACTCCACATCATTCCTGCTGCCAGCCTGAGTGCTGTAGACATTTCTAATGAATTCCATGTTGTTAAGAAGCAAACTCAATCCATTATAATAGGAAAAACTAACTTGACAGGAGACCTCTAGGCACTCTTCAACAAAAAGAGTCACGACATGAGGGCAGATAGTGACCATGATGTCTTGGAAGTTAACAGCTGAGATTCTTTCCAGTTTAGGTATTCCCTCACTGGAAAAAGTCTGTATCTTATGCTCTAACTAAATTTCCAGCAAAAACACAGTGAATTCTGCATATGTAAGATCCCCATTTCTTTCTTTTTCAAAATGTAGTTATATAAACTGTGAATCCAAGTGAAATGGGGTATGCTAATGAATTGTAGTCTGTCAAAAAATTTGCTTAACATCTTCAAAAGTAAGTTCTCCTTCACCAGTATTTTCAAACAGCTACAAGGCCACCATAAACAAGGCCTGTGGGGAACACAGGACAGGTTCAAATGCTACAGCTATTAAGCCATCATTGGTCTGATCTACTACTGTACTTAAAGGTTCTACAGTTTTTGGGATAGGCTGTCTTTCTCCAAAATAGTCAGCTACCAAATGACAAAGTCCTCAGGAGACATAAAAAAAAAAAATGTACCATTTTTTTCAGTTGTTTGCATACATGAAAAATATTGTCCAAGTTCAGCTGGATCTGCTCTCTCGCTTACAGCCAACTTGGTGTGTTCCCTGCTTCTGCCTAGGTGTGGGTGTCTGAGGGACCTGCTCACAGCTTGTCTCAAACTGAGGACTCTGGCCATACACTTCCCATCCCAACCTCTGAGTGGGCAGTGGTTCAGCCTGGCCTTTGAAATGTATTTTATTTAAGTGACTAAGCATAAATGGCTTGAAACTAAAAGGTGCCCGGGTCTTTTGTTATGTTCTGGCTGGCAATATTATGTGGATGAAACCCAAAATCTAGAGGAGTGAACTAATCACTAATCTAGCCTTTGCCTAGCATTCGTATTGTTACTTTCCTTGTTGCTGAAACAAAATCACCAACAAGAAACACCTTTTAAAAAGAAGCACTTCTGGCTTAAATTTGAGGGAATACATAGTTCATCATGGCAAAAAATACAAAGCTGCCAAAGAGTGAGGTTTACATACAGAAACAACCAGGAAGCAGAGAGGAAACAGTGCTAATGAATTGCTTTTAATATAAATATTAGCGATGAATTAATCTGGTAGCTGTATTTTTTTTAACCTTGTGGTGGTTCCCAGTAACCACACAGAGAAATCAATGTTTATTTAAAACTGAACCTCAGTACCTGAGCAGTTAAATGATCTACCTTAGCCTTCTATGCTAATTTGCCTACCTCTCAGCCCCATCTCATGATACTTGCTTATTGTTATTGATCCGGCTCTTGGAGTCTTGGGTGTGTTTCCAGGACCTCTCTCCAGATACTTTTCTCGTACTTCTAACTCCTTCATCCTCTCAGCAGGTCTGACCTTCTTCTCTCCCTCTCTCCTTCCTCTGGCTGGCGGAAACCCCACCCTATTCTCTATTCTGCCCAGCCATTGGGTGATCACCATTTATTGACAAGACAGAAAATTAATGGTAAGAATTGTTTACACCCTATGCTCAGTCCAATGGATGGTTGTGAGTCTCTGCTTCTGTATTAGTCAGGTACTATCAGAGCCTCTTACCAATGTAGGAGCTAGAGAAAGGGCCCAAGGAGCTGAAGGGGTTTGCAGCCCCTTAGGACGAACAACAATATGAACTAACTAGTACCCTCAGAGCTCCCAGTGACTGAACCACCAACCAAAGAGTACACATGATGGAACTCATAGCTCCAGCTGCATATGTAGCAGAGGATGGCCTTGTTGGTCATCAATGGGAGGAGAGGCCCTTGGTCCTGTGAAGGTTTATGCCCCAGTGTAGGGGAATGCCAGGGCCAGGAAGTGGGAGAGGGTGAGTGGTGAGCAAGGGTGGGGGGAGGAAACAGGGTTTGTTTTTTGTTTTTGTCTTTGTTTTTGATATTTTTTCAGAGGGGTAACCAGGAGAGGAGATATCATTTGAAATGTAAATGAAGAAAATATCTAATTAAAAAAAAAGAATTGTTTACACAAACTTGAGACCGGAGATTCTTGATATAAACATTACAATGCTGTATCAGGATTGAAACAAGAAATGAAGGCAGAGAAATCCACATTTGAATAACACAAGGGTAAACTTTACCTACTGTCCAAAAACAATATACCTACAGTACAGGAAATGGGAAGACTATAAGCCCCAAAGCCCTACCCTGGTGACCCACTTCTTCCAACATATTTCCTCTTAAAGGCTTCACAACTTTCCAAAACACTACTACCATTAGCTGGGGTGTAAATGAACCAAAACATGAACATTGGACTATCTCACATTCAAATATCAACACCCATGTAGGAATACAGTAACAAACCATTCATTAACTTGTACCCCCATTGGGTTTGTTGTTGTTATTGTTGTTGTTTTGTTTGTTTGTTAGTTAAGGTTTTGTTGCTGTTGGTTTTTTGTTTTTGTTTTTTGTGGGGGGAGGTTGTTTTGTTTTTTTGGTTTGGTTTTTTGTTTGTTTGTTTTTTTGCTGTCAAGTGAAGAGCTCTCTAGTTTGTCAACTATGAGCATAAAAATAGAAAACAGTTTTATTTCTTTTTTGATCCATAATTAGTTCAATAACCATATAATCCAAAAGGAGTCTGGAGTATATTATTATTCACTTGAAGAAAATATCAAATATGTCCTAGTACACCCCTGTTAGCTCAGGAATAAATGGAGAACTCAAGATTTTCTTTACAATTATGATGTCTCATATTGATTGCTGACTTAAGATTATACAAAAATTTTCTTGGAGCCACCCCTCTGGGCGTGTCTGTAAGGGATAACCTTAACAAGATTTAATGAGGTGAGAATACTCATCTTAAAGTTTGCACCAGTGCAACACAGCCCGGAGTCCCATGTAAGTGTTGTTTTTATTTCCTCAGATGAAGGGATGAGATGAGAGCCATACCCAAACTTTAAGAACACATGGCTGGGGCTGAGCTCAGAAATAGATAGATAGATAGATAGATAGATAGATAGATAGATAGATAGATAGATAGACAGATAGATTCTAACTATCCCTAGGTTTAGGCCTGGAAGTTTCTAGCTTCTATACAATCTAATCTTCTGCAAACCCACTCCTTGAAGGCTTCAGTTTCCAGCCTCCATCTGCTAACCTAGGCCTAAAATGTTTCAGCCTCTGAGACTTAGTGCTGATAAATTCAATCTCTCTAGCTCTTTCTGAACTCTGGCTGCCTAATTCAACTCAGCTTTTTTTTTTGCCTCAAAATCCTCTTCAAGCTGACTGATTCAAATTGACTTCTCTTGACTTTGGACTGAATTGCTCTGCTTGGAAAAAAATGCCTCTGAATTCCACAAACTGAACTGTACTGGCTACACTGACTATACCAAGTAAAGGGAACTGAATGGAAATGACCAAATTCAACGGAGTACCACTGCACTCAGCTGAACTGCTCTGGACTGAAGTGTACTCCTTCTCCCTGCACTGCTTTTAAGTTACCTCTCTTTTCTCTCTGTTCTCATGAGAGTAGGGTGCATCCTGTCTCTGACTCGTGCTTTCAAATCTTCTCTGATTCATCCTTGTCCATCACTTTGTCTGCTCCTCAATTAGACTTCCTTGTTTGAGATTAGAGATGTGTACTAAAGGTACGGTGCCACGCACACTCGTCTACGCCAGTCACGTCTGCAGTATCGAGCTTAAAAACCTGATCAAGGGCAAGAGGCAATAAGGACCCAAAGGGGTACCCATGCCTCCTGGCTATTCAGGGTAGCCGTTGGCATCTCCTAACTCAGACGTGTTCCAGATCAGTCTTTCCAATCGTCAACACACCCTCATATTTAGGCATAAAGGTACCCCAAGAAATGATTCATTTATGGCTAAGATTGGGCATTGTTTCCTGGCCAGCACAATGTTTCCAATATATCCTAATTTAATTCCAAGCTATCCTTAGCTTGGAATTTCTCTCAAGGAATCTGCTTGTCAGACAGGTTCTGCCCTTAGTGTTAGCAACAGAGTTCAAGCCCATTCCTCATTCCTTAGGGCAGTCTCACAATAGTCAGAACTGTTTCACACACTAGAAACTCAAGGCCATTAGCTAGAACGGTTAGGTCAGAACTTTCAGGTTCATGCCTCCAGCCAGGGAGACCCAGAGAATTAACAGGAAATGCCAGATCAGACTATCCTAGTCTTACCTCCAGCAAAAGCAGAGAATTAGTATAGGAATACCAAATTAGCCCCAGCGGGGAGGGCACCATTGCTCTCTTCCTCCTGCTTCACACGTGATCCTACCTACCGACCTTGTGTAGCGGTCACTTGCCTACGTGACTTCAGTCCTGCACTCTGATCCTTTTGACCCACGCCCATCTACGTGACTCTTGTCATTTGCCCTGTTTCCTGTATACCATATAAGCCTGCTTTTCACTTTGGACACTCTCTTGGACTTGTGCTCTCTCTTGGATTCTCTCTTGGACTCGTACTGGAACGTAGATGAACTAGGACTTAGATTTATGCCACCCGCAGTCCCCCAGGCCCAAGCACTTTGGGCCTGGGGGACGCAGCGCCTATCTAGAGATGGCTGCTGCTTTAGACTCAGTGTGTTTCAGGTGGCCTCAGATGTACCTTAATTACTAGGCTGCCGGATTTATCATTTCTCTTTTGCAATAACTGTAAAAGTCTGATGCCATTTTTAAGAAATACATTCAGATCCTGTACTTCATGTATCGTCTCTGCCATCATTTCTTCGCCTACGCCTCGTCGACCTGACTAGGACCCCGTTTCTCCCTCGGGTTGAGGGAGGCCCAGATCGGCCGGCCTGCGGCAGTACGGGTGCATTCCAGCCAGAGGGTTTAAAGGTATATACTCCATACAGAAGAATTAAACATGTGTACCAAGGGCTTGTCTGCATTCCAGCCAGATCGCATAGTCCTAGGTCTTTGGATATGATCCCTTGCCAGAGCAGTGATATTGCTGGATTGAAATTTAAAATTCTTCTACAATCCCAGGCTGTCTAAGGAGTAGAAAGCTAGCTGAGCAAGACCCTTCACGACTCACTGCCTCCTGATTGCACATGCAGTGTGTAAGCTGCCTCTGACTCCTGTACCCTCAAACTGGGAAGCAAAACTAAACTTTCCTTCTGGTCAGAAATTTTATCACAGCATTAAAAAGAAAGGAACCAAGAAAACACTCACTCATGCTATCATCTCATTTTAATTCAAGCCCAGATCCTGAGAGTGTCTTTTCCTTATTGATCTAGTATGTTTCATCTTCAGCTAAGCTATTACATTATCTTCTATTCTAGACCAGAGATAATCCTCCTCTGATTTCTGAAGGCATGTACACCCACACAAACACACACACACACACACACACAGAGAGAGAGAGAGAGAGAGAGAGAGAGAGAGAGAGAGAGAGAGAGAGAAAACTTAAATCCAAATGAGTCTACTTTCTCACAAGGTTCCTTCCTCTAGTGTCTTGTCTTCATCCTGGTTTTGTTGAGTGCTCCCTTATGTCCAGACTGTAAAACTATGTTTTCTCTCATTTACTTTTGCATGCTGTTGGTCACAGAGCCTCATGAAAACTAACATCAATACTTTCAATCAGAATAGCAAGGATCTAAAATAATACATCAGAGGGCCTGAGTCTTAGTAGGTACAATACTTGCTATGCAAGCATGAGGACCTACCTGAGTTCAGAACCCTAATACCAATTTTTAAGAGTCAGGCAGAGTCATGTGTGTCTATAGCCCTAATGCAGAATGACTGGGGGCAGAGGATAAGAGAGAGAGACTCCCCAGGCTTGCTAGCCAGTCTGGGTAGTCAATCAGTGACCACTGGGTTCAAGGAGAGACTTTGCCTCAAAAGATAAGATAAAGCGTAACGTAAAAAGCCAGCCAACAGGAACCTAAGGCCTCTCTATGCCTGCCCCTCCTCCACACAAACATTACATCAGAAAGGGAAGGATTCCAGTAAGAGAACTGAGGGCTGCAGAGAATGAGTAGTGGCTGAGGCTTACTCTTTCCTGAATATATTTGATCCTTGTTTTGTACCATGTGAACAAATAAACAAAAACTATTGAAACTGGAAAACCTGTGCAGAATCTTCACAGCTAGCTCTGCCACTGTCTCACATTTTTTACAGACTAACAGAGTTCTTATTCGGAAATATCTCTGAGCCACCAACTGAAACTGTTATGGTTTAGTCAAAACTACCTCTTCATGGAAACATAGCCTTGTCTTTTCCCTTAAGAATTTATCTACTTTGGGCAGGACAAGGACCCAAGCTACAGTTCCAACCCAAGTATAGGACTACCCCAGCACAGGACCACTCCAGCTGCATGGTAGCCCCAGTTACAGGACCACTCCTAGAAAGGATGCTTGGCCTTAAGGCAATGGGCTTTTCCTTCTCAGGACTCCTTGTATAGTCCCCAGGAGCCATGAGATTTTCCTGAGTTCTATTCCTATCCTTTTCTCATCTTTGTTTGGTGGTACTGGCGGTGGTGATGATCATTTTGGGTTTTGCTATCATTGTTCATGTTGTTTGCCAGAGCCTAAGTCTGCTTTTTAAATTCCCCAGGACTTTGGGCTTCTTAGTCTCTTTCAAAAGCTCCCCTCTATACCATGTGGCTAACCTTTATACCTGTTGATCTAAATGCTATAGGCTGGTGAGTTTCCCCCCTTTCTGTTCCATTCTCTTCTTCCTGTGAGACACAGCCTTAACTGTTCCCCGGCAGTGCTATTAAATTCAGCTCAAGGTTTCATTTGAGTCCATTCTTAGTCTATTTGTCATTAATTAGACTAGATACACCAAGAGGCACCCTGAGTTCCTAGGTGTCATAAGGATGATTACACCAGGACTCCTGAAGACTTATAGTAACGTATTTTCTGCCTTTTACTTATTTAATAGGCAGAGAAACAACCCTGAACCTGCATTTCTGGGCAGCATCATAACTCTCAGACTTCGGCACAGTAAACAAAAAAAACCTGGTGTTAGCTGACCTTATGTGATGATTCGTCTTACCATTTCACTGATCCTAACACAAAACTCAAGTTCTCAGTCTTTCAAATTGGCTAGTACCAACACTCTGTAAAGAAGAGACCAAAGCTCAGAAACACTGAGTCACCTTCTTCAAGCCATGTAGACCAAAAGTATTGGAACTGAGACCAGAGCTAAATCACAAATGGCTTGAAAATCCTTTCTGATTTATTTAGTTTCATTTTGTTTTGTTTTCTCAACCTATAACAGTAGCAAGAGTTGACTTTTAAAGTAGAAGAATACATCCTCCTTGCTCAACTTTTATGAAGGTTTTCATTTTCTCACGTGTTAGTAATTCTCATATTCTTCCGGAACTGCTGGTACTGGGGATGGATGAGTCTACTAAGAGGAAGGAAAGGGGGCTAATGTCTGATATATACAAAGAACTCAAGAAGTTAGACTCCAGAGAAACAAATAAAACAATTAAAAAATGGAGTACAGAGCTAAACAAAGAATTCTCAACTGACAATTCTCAAATACCAAATGGCTGAGAAGCATCTAAGGAAATGTTCAATATCCTTAGTTAGCAGGGAAATGCAAATTAAAACAACCCTGAGATTTCACCTCACACCACTCAGAATGGCTAGGATAAAAAACTCAGGTGACAGCAGATGCTGGCGAGGTTGTGGAGAAAGAGGAACATTCCTTCATTGCTGGTGGGACTGCAAGCTGGAACAACCACTCTGGAAATCAGTTTGGCGATTCCTCCAGAAATTGGACATAGTACTACCAGAGGACCCAGCTATACCACTCCTGGGCATATACCTAGAAGATGTTCCAACATGTAATAAGGACACATGCTCCACCGTGTTCATAGCAGCCTTATTTATAATAGCCAGAAACTGGAAATAATCCAGATGTCCCTCAACAGAGGAATGGATACAGAAATTGTGGTACAGCTACACAATAGAGTACTACTCAGCTATTAAAAACGATGAATTTTTGAAATTCTTAGGGAAATGGATGGATCTGGAGAATATCATCCTGAGTGAGGTAATCCAATCACAAAAGAACATACATGGTATGCACTCTCTGTTAAGTGGATATTAGCCCAGAAGATCGGAATATACAAAGTACAATCCACAAACCACAAGAAACTTAAGAAGAAAGAAGACCAAAATGTGGATGCTTCATTCCTTCTTAAAAGGGGGAACAAAATATCCATGGAAGGAGTTGCAGAGACTAACTATAGAGCAGAGACTGAAGGAAAGACAATCCAGCCTGATATAGCTATCTTCTGAGAGGCTCTGACAGTACCTGACTAATACAGAAGTAGAGGCTCACAGCCATCCATTGAACTGAGTACATGGTCTCCAATGAAGACGATAGAGAAAGGACCCAAGGAGCTGAAGAGTTTGCAGCCCCTTAGGCAAACAACAATATGAACTAACTAGTGCCCTCAGAGCTCCCAGGGACTAAACCACCAACCAAAGAGTACACATGGTGGGACCAATGTCTCCAGCAGCATATGTATAGTAGAGGATGGCCAAGTAGGTCATCAATGGGAGGAGAGGCCCTTGGCCCTGTGAAGGTTCTATGCCCCAGTGTAGGGGAATGCCAGGGCAAGTAAGCAGGAGAAGGTAGGTTGGTGAGCACAGAGAGGTGGGAGAAGGGAGGGGACAGGGGTTTGTTCTTGTTGGGTTTTTTTGTTTGTTTGTTTTTTGTTTTGGCTTGGTTTTTTTTTTTTTTTTTTTTTGGAGGGGAAACTGGGAAATGAGATATCGTATGACATGTAAATAAAGAAAATATCTAATAAAAAGAAAAAGAAAAAAAGAGGAAGGAAATGTTCTCTTGAGCATCTTAAGATTTTACAACATCCTTAGCTTGTATGGCTATAACACAAACCATGTTTAGACAACCTTGACTGTCTCTGTTACAGCCATGAAGGAGAAGAGTATGTATGAATATTTTTAAATACATTATTAACAGTTTGGTTTTGATATAGAAATTGTGTTATTAAGAAAAAATGAGAGGCAAGAGTTACCCTGAGAATTACAAGGAATAGGTAGCAACATTTTCCTTGAAATGACTTGCTCAGTTGGCAGATACTGGACAATACCATCAAGAAAGCTCTTCAAAATTGTTACTTAAAATTCTTATCCCAGAAGAGGATGCCGAGGGCAATGGCTTTGCAGACTATTCTCAGAGAAAATCCTCCCTAGACAATAGCTGATCTCATCAATGGTTCCTCCAGTTAGCAGTAACCCCAGGAGGCTCTTACGAGCTGTCTGAAACAGCTGGCCCTTAGACTCTGGAGCCTCATGTTGTTCGGAGAATTATTCCTCCATGACCGGAAAGTAAGAAGTCTCTCAGGCCTTCATTAACAGTCAATACCTGAAGCCCTCTGTAGGAAGCCACCGGGAGCATCGCAGTGGTGTATCCAGAATCAGTATTCCAGATTTCTCAAAGTTGTTTAGACTCTTTGAAGCCACTAGTCACTCTAATACCTCCAAGTGTATGCAGCACAGATCATTGTCTCTGTTAGCTTCCTTCATCTCTACAGATACTATTCAACCCAGAGAAAGCTTTTTCCCATGTTACCCCAGTGTTTACTCTAACTGTGTAAGTATTTAAGACACCAATAATCCTCAAACTTTACCTTCTCATAAGGCACAGTGACATATAGACAAAACAAAGTATAAAAATATCCCTGGATAATATCTTTAACTGTTTGAAGATGAATACTCAAGAACTCTTTGCAGCCTAAAGTCCTTGCTGAGACAAAACTAACCCTCACTACTTGGGGGAAGTTGAGCACATAGAGCAAAAAAAGCTCTAGCGAGATTCCAATGACTTATAGTGTCACTTTGCCTTAAAAGCCATATAATAGAGCAGGAGTCTAGAGAGATGGATCAGCGAGTAAAATCATTTGCTGTATAAGAATCAAGGTCTGAGTTCAAATCCCCAACATTCATGTAAAATGTCAGGCATAGATGAATCTATCACTCCAGTATTGAGGGAAGGATATGGGTAGATACCCCAGCCTAAGTGTCTTAAACAGTGGGCATCTGGTTAAGTGGGAAATTTGGACTCAAGGCAATAAGAAGATTACAATAGAGGAAAATCTCTGATGTTTTAATCTGGTCATGGCATAATGTGGTTATACAATGTACTATCTCTCTCTCTCACACACACACACGCACACACACACACATGTGTTCATGTACTACTCAAGAAACGGTATTATAACTAGGACAAGAGAAAACTTCTAATTACTGCAATTGTTTGCACACAAAGGACATAGAGGAAACAACTCCAGCACTTAGCTGAAATTGGCCTAAATCCCTTTTGAAAGTAGAAGTACAATAAAATTTGAACTAAGTTAAATCTATCCATTTTAGAAAAGTTTGCCGGCCCCTCAAAATATGGAACAAGCTCTTATAATCTGAATCCCATTCTTAAGCTCATATTCAAAAGAAATATGTCTGGTCAAAAGCTGGCACATACTCATAACAGCATAACTCATAATAGCAAAGGATGGAAATAGTCAAATTCCTACCAATAATAGAGTGGAAAAACGTGAATATAGCTTAATCTTTAAGGGGTTATTATACAGTCACACATGAAGAAAATTCTACAACCTACAATGTAGAACTACATTCTACAATGTAGATGATCCTTGAGAAAGTCTTATAATGACTAAAAGAAAAAAGTCACAAAATTATATTTATGTTATTGTATATATTGTAAATAAATTATATAAATATATATTGTATAAATAGTTGCACTTACGCAAAATGTACTGAGCTTACAGACACAGAAAATTGATTAGTGATTGCTAATGATGAATAGGTGAGAAGTGACTGCTAATTGGTCTGAGATTGCTTTCTAGGACTATAAAAATATCCCCAAAATTTATTCTGATGATGGTTGCAACACACCATCACTATATTTAAAATTTCAAATTATGCAGCAACTTAAAAATTTCTTCAAATGCATCAAGATTATCACAACAAATTTTAGCTGCCCATGGGGCATCCAAGAGAGAACATGTCTTGAGAACTTCAAAGTATATTGAAATTTGTACTGTGAATTTGAGGTATCAACTTAGCTATCATCAACTTTAAGGAACTATCTTTAAAGCGCATTCGAAGGCATGTGCTTATCACATATTGTTGAGAGGAGATTTTCAGTTCTCTTTTTTTAACAAGTCTGAACCTCACTTAAGATGATTTTATAGACAGCTGTCAAATGGGTCCAGATGATCAGGTTCACAATTTGTCATTAGAAGAATATTGTGTTAAATGAGTCCAAATTAATCATTTCTATAAAAAATTTACTTCAAACCACCAAGTCTGGATGTATTTTTTAAGACAGGACCTCTTTATCCCAGGCTAGCCTCAAACTCACTGTTCTGCTCAATAGTCACCTTCAACTTCTGATCCTCCTACTTCCACTTCTGCAGTGTTGGGATGACAGTATGCACCCCCATGTCTTTGTCTGCAGTGTTTGAGATCAGCCTTCCAGCAACTGAGCTTAAATATGAGCCCTTGAAGCATGTTGAAATACTCAACTTTTTCTACTTAGATAATAGCTTGATTTTTCAATGTTTCCACTAAAAACTACATCATGTTTTGAAAGCATATATTTTGTTTTTGAAACATATTCAAATAACGGTATTTTATTCCCCTTTGGGCAATGTGGTAAAACCTAAGGTAAACAAAGAGTAAATAACTTAATTTAGTTTTCTTAATCTCTGAAGACATCAATCCAATGAACATAAATAAGATATTAACGGTTCATTAAAGAAAAATTCAGTTTAACAAATTGTCTTCCAAATATAAAATTCTTAAGACTCTAACTGGTTAAAAGTTGTCTTACCTTTGATTTTCCATTTACTTCTTTGTTTGTTTGCTTAGTTGGTTACTTGATAGGTCAGTTAGTTAGTTGACTTTGAAGACAGGGTCTTTTTATGTAGCCCAGGGGCTGGCATTGTGCTCTGGATCCTCCTCCTGCTTCAGTTTGTCAAGAACTAGGATGACAAGCATGCATGACCAGGGTCTTTTTAGCTTTTAGCCCTAAAATAGAAATCTCAAATGCATGTGCCTCAATAGAAGTATGAAATCATTATTTCCAGTGTAACACAAAATAATGGGCAAAATAATAGAGTAGAAATCAAATTGACCTCTTTAATTTCTGAGGATTTCCCAATCAGCATAATTCTTTGTGTTTGAATGGTATTTCTCAATTATGCAGACAAGCACATTGCAAACTAAGTGTCCAATTTTGCTGCATCTTCGGTTGGTGTGATGCCTGTTAATTCGCTCTCATCTCATAAGTTTATTTCAGTGAGATACTCCCTATCCTCTACAAGAGGTGTGACTTGAGATCAAAACAGCAGTCGGTTTCAGCATTCATTGCAATGCAGTCACGCAGGAGATCAAACACACACAAGTTCTCCATATTCTTTTATGTAAAGGAAACAGACTGGCTTGTCTCCTTCAGGAAACAGATGAGAGATTTAAAACTTGAAAAAGGAAAAGGAAAATTGCACATAGGGACAAGAATAAAATGGCTGCGTAAAAAGAAGCAAAATGGGGAAAGTTAGACTGTCATTCAAGTCCCCTTGCTAAATAGGAGATCAAATCCTGAGTTTCTCCATTTGGCTTCATCCTGTTCCCTTTTATGTCTTTCAGAGAACACAGAAAGCAATTAAACCCAGGGCTTCTATAGCCACAAAGGTTCTGGATGGCCTGGCACTCAGAGCATCAGAAAGAAATGACTTCAGCACAGTGGGTAGATTTTTTTCAGGTATCACTTAGCCTGGAAGCTGTTCTTTCCCTGCCAAAAAGCCAGGTCTATCTGTGAGACTCCTTACTGCCAGGCACAGACAAGGGGACACAAAGCCAGGAGAAATTTCAAAGAGAAAGAAAAGCCCTATCTGGTAACTGGCGATGGGGATGGCATTCTTTAAGCCTGCTCTGAAAGAGAATAAGCCTTTAGTAATAAATTAGGACTCTGGGGAATTAGAGCTATAGAGTGCAGTTGAGAAAGATTTTATAATAATTAACAGCAGGGTGCTGCAACAGAGAAAGAATCAAAACAGTCTCTGTCATGATAAATGTTCTAATAGAGAAATATAGGGCACAGAAAAAGTAAGCAACATAGAATTTGGGGCCAGACTCATCTGCCAGGTTCCCAGACTCAGCAAAGCCTCTGTCTGCCTGGCATAGCTACAGTGAGATTATCCAGCTTTTAAGAATATATAAGCATAACCAGGATGGGCTAACAATGAGAAGAATTCGTCAGTTTCCTCAGTGAGCACAACCTCTGAGCACAACCTCATATATATATGAATATACACCTCATTTAAGAAAGATAAATGCTCTAAAAAACTGATTCAGCACATTTTCCAGGAACACAAAGATAAGAAATGGTAACTCAGATGTCTATTTTGGTTTAGAGAAACCTAAATATAAGTGCATATGTGGGAGAAGAGGCAAATTTTCTGAAGTACAACTTGTAGCAAATGTGTGTGTGTGGCTGGTCAGTAAACTAAACTGTGCTCCTCACACCTTTCCCTTGGTACTAACCATCTTGTATCACTCCTTCTATACTATGTATATGATTTCAAAACCACAGTGATATCACTTTAGAATTAACAGAAACAAGAGGCCGTCCCTCTGTATCTGTTTAACAGACAATGTTTCCTTAAGAAATGCACTCCAGTGTGCCCAGTCCTGTAGAGCATCCATGTCCCTAGAAGAGAGACCCAAAATGAGTCCCTGTATAGATCTTGATATCTTTGCTCTACAAATGAACATGGCCCAGGTCAAACCATATACAACTTCTCCCAAGTCATACTCTCAAGACATGAGATATTTCAGGCAGTTTGTGTGTGCTCTTGTAGTTAAATTACCTACTAGCGTTAAGGTCTTAAAGCCGAAGTTATAAACTGTTGCTATAAAAGTAATAATGGCCACATGAAATTTGCTATAGATCTGATATAAATTGGGGTTTGTAATCACTAACTTCTTGTCATTTTTTTATTTTATTTTGTGTGTACAGGTGTTTTGCCTGCATTCATGTCCTTGTACCACTTACATGCACAGTGACGTGGGAGCAGAAGAGGACACAGGAGTTACAGAAACTTGTTAGCTACTATGTGGATGCTGGGAAGAGAACCAAGGCCTTCTTAACGAGCATTCAGTGCTCTATTTCACTGAGTTCTCTCCCAGTCCAACACTAACTTCTTTCTAACAACAAAGAATGGAACTCAGATTTACCTTAGATGTATATATAACAAGGATCCTGCTCTAGCAGTAGTTTCTATGAATCCAAAGCACCTGTGCTCAAAATAACAGGAAATAACAAAAACATACTTCCTACCCATTTCTTTTTTTTTTTTAATATAAACTGTAACAACATTATATTGCTTCAGCTAAACAGTGCTTTGGGTTATAGCTTAATTTCTCTATGTGTTTCTAGCTCTGAATAAAAAAAAAAAAAAACATAAGTAGACTCAGAGGATTTTAGCTACTGGCAGTTATTTCTTTGTGTATGTTCTTTTTCTGCACCCTGCAAGGAATCATAAAATGGTTCTTCTGGTGTTTAGCTAAGTCTTGCTCCTGCTCCGGCACTTTGGAAGTCCTGAGCACACTGTTCTAATGTGCTGAATGAAAAGGGTTCAGTGAATATTTGTCATATCTGAGCTGAGACAAAAATGAAATATACAGGTGATAGTGGTCATGGTGAGTAAAAAGGAAATTTTGTAAGCTAAACATGTCATATCAAGAAATGGTAGTGGATTTTAATATTTAAAAAGTCATGGTTTCCCCTAAAGTATGGCAAATTTCATTTGTTGTGTATCTAAAACATAACAGTGGTACCAAACCAGATACTGTCAAGTACTTCTTAACTATTTGTGGCTTAATTACACTAAGAAACTGATAAATATTCTAGTCAACTCTGTTTTTCTTATAAACGCTTCCTTTCCAGCTTTTAATATCAATTCATCATTTCTCAGCACTAGTCACCAGTGCTGTCCTAAGTGCCACATACATACTTTATCATGTAATCCTTAAGACTCCTTAAGTCAATCCTTATCTCTATGCTATCAGTAAAAATAGTAATGCATGAGAAAGGTAAATATTTTGCAAACATCAACCAGATGATTTTTGAGAACTGAGCATGAGAGCCCCAGTCTAGCTCCAGAATCTAAGCTCTTCCCTCAGGGTTTTCACATCTTCTCTGACCTTCAAGTCTCAGAAGAAAGTGGACTTTCTTAACTCACCTTCTCTTCAAAAAAATTCTTTTACAAAATATAGAAAAACAAAAGAAGAGACAACAATTTGCTGCCATGAAAGATATCCCAAGACAAGCCCAATTGTTTTAAGGCATCACTTTGTCTCAGTCTTGTCCACTAAAGGCAGACAGACAGCAATGTCTGGAGCTCTGTGCCTCTCTGCCAAGCCTTGCAGAAGCCCAGATTTATGACTGCAACATCAAGGGTTTCTAGAACAGAAGCAACTGTGTTTCCTCTCCCACTAGGAACATTCGGATACCAAGAAGCATTCTGAGTACAACAGTATAGACCTACCAGTAGAGATGAGGGATGCTTTCAATATCCTGCCATGCATAAGATACGTCCCTCAAATAAAATAGCTGGTGTAACATGTCAACGGCAACATTCTTGAGGACCTCTAACTTACAATGTTCATCTCCATGAGTACTAATAACTGCGGCACTGTCTTGATTGTCTTGTGGCTTCACTGGACTGAATACAATGCATAAGGCTAATGAAATAAAGCTTTATAAGTGCTCATTTGCCCAGTCATCTCAAATGCCTTAAAGTGGGTGACATAGCTTTGATGTTTAAATCTTTGAAAAGTCCTTGGCATTTGTTTTTAATTCAGCTACATTTGTAACATAACTTTTTCAAATATCTAAGAAAGAAGAATTCTTTGACAAGGTGACATTGTCAAATTAAAACCAAAACAATTTGCATTTATTTCCTGTCATAAAGAGACATAGAGATTTGACACCCATCAAAGATTGTCGCTTTCAATCATCAATGTCTAAGACAATTTTTTTTTTAATTACAAGAATACATTTGTTTCACACTGTGATTTTGGAATACATATTGTAATGGTAAGTATGAATACAAACCATGTCCATCAACTTTAAAAAGGTTACAAAGAGAATTTTTGCCTTCATAGAAAGAAAAAGGAATTTTTCTGTAGAATGTAGCTTGTAGAAATGCCCTTGACAACAAAGCAATTTTAGGATTTTCTCATTCTTTGTACTATTTAGAAGTACAAAGAAGTCAGGAATGGGCATAAATCAAAACAATTTCTTTTTAACACTATGGTTCATACACAAAATGCTGCCTCTAAAGCACCAGCAGTGATGGGTGGCTCATCATTCTTGCTACCCAATCTACCCATGTCACCAACTAATATGTCACCAACTCACATTTTTGTGAAAAAGCCTGAGCCCTCTAGGACTGGAGTTTCAAATAAAGAAAACTGATACTCACCGGAAGAGACATATTAAACTGCCTTTTTAGTTTTATGCTTTAACCAATGATGTCAACCAACATCACTCAAAAGACTTCTATGGATTCAGGGACCAGCATCTAAGTTGGGTATAAAAGAGAAAAGAGCTAATGCTAGATTGTTTCATTTACTGAAAGGAAATGACATGGCTCAGAAGTACTGAACAACGTATCACAAATGTTGTTCTGTAGTTTTAACATTAAAAGAGAATGCAAGAAAATGTGTACAAACTAACTAAGTTAAATATAGAGGAGTTGTCTTCTAAAAATACATACCTCTTGTGTTGCAGTGTGACTTCACAAAGGTAAAAATATGCAGTGAAAAAACAATTCCACAATCCCATCCTTAAGGGAGAAATAAAAATCACTACCCTATATAAACTGAGAAGCTCAGATCACTTCAAACTTTTCTATGTGGTTCGTATGCAGATCTGCTAGGTCTTTTGTTTTTGCATTGATTTTAGTTTCCTGATCCCTAAATTTGTTTCCGGGCTTGCTTGAAGTCATAGATACATATGTTTTCTGTACCAACCAGTCTGATTCTCATAAATAAAAGGCTGAAACAATCTACTACTGATGGTTGTCACACGTGGTGGCTCTGGCTCATATAAAGGCCACCAGCTGTTAGTGAGCATCTCACTTTCCAGAAAGTTTACTTGTTTGAATTCTCTGTGACAGGAAAAGATGCATCCCAAAACCAAGGTACTTAGCTTCTACTAAAAAAGGTTCAGCTCTAGTATTTCATTCAGTGTGTGATACTGTGGGATGCATTCATACTAGTATAGAAGGAAAACAGAAAGAATATTATCATTTGAAACATTTTATGGTTTGAGTTTTTCTCAGAAAATCCAAATAGTTCTCACCTTTTCTCTTTAAAGGCATCATGCTAATTCCTATCTGATTCTGGTGACAGTCTCCTCAGAACAGGGATATATACTTTCTGATATTTCTACCATATGCTCCAATGTGGGGAAGCCCTGGATTTCGTCTTCTAAGAAGATTCTGGTGTCTTAGCCCCAGTGTGTTCTAGATGAGTGTCCTTACAGAAAAAGCAACCCCATTGCTACATTTATCTCCCAGAGTTTTTATCTTCAAAGAGACTCAGTTCTAAATGCTTTTTCTGGACACCTTTTCAGAACATATCATGGTATTTTATCCAGCCTTTAGTGAAGTGCCTACCCACTCTATTACTGAGCAGACACTTCTCTGTTAAAGTAATTATGATCTGAGTTGGTTCTCATCTCTTAGTAGAAAACTAAGCATTTGGCAGAGAGCACATGGAATTACCTTATGCAGAAAAATGAAAAAATTACAGTAAAGAAAAAATAAAATAACTTACAATGATAAATAGAATGAATAAGATATTTCTAGACAATATAGTAAGAGAAAGTGTGTTTATTAATTAAGAAAAAATGGGCATCTTTCAATTTTCTTTGTAGTGCTAGTGATCAAAATTTAAAGCCTTGAAAATCCTAGGTAAGAACTATGTCAATAAATCAATTCTCCAGCAAAGATCAATCATCTTGAATATTTCTAATTGCCCTTTCCAAAGGTCAAGCAAGTCCAAGTTTTGAAAAAAAAATATTACATTTATTTTATGTCTGTGTGTGTTGTGGGGGGAGTGAATGTGCCACGGCAAACACTTTCCTGGGCAAATTGAGGTGTTCCTGGGGTCATCCAAAGAAAAGCTTTAGAGTCTGGCAACTTCATGTCTGTCTTCATCTGATCAACCTAGAACAAGCTTGCCAGAGGACAAGCCCCACTTCTCCCAGAGATCTGCCCACAGGATGCCAATTTGGGGAGAGTTCTTTCAAGAAGGGATAAACAGGAAGAACTCACCACTCTCTATACCTTTACAAACTGACAAGTAAGAATTACAAAATATGCAGAAAAACAAAAGGTTAAGAGTAAAGTACAATAGATGGACAGCAAAAGGACAAAGTAGAGGATGTCTAAGGTTGGAGAACTGTTCTAAGTGAAGGCAGCATGAGCTGGAAAGATTAAAACCACTGGAAAACGGACACAGTCACACATTAACTCAAGCTATTTTCAAAAGACAGTAGATGGGTTAAAAACAAGAGTTAATACAAGATTGTACAACATCATATTAGTTAAGTGGTAGGGAAAGCCTTTTAGAATATTACCACAGGACACGCATTCACCCAGTCTTTGTTCACCAAGAGTCCTTATCCAAAGCAAATGAAAACTGTCTGTGCTTATTAGAAAGATCCAGGGGGTGAAAAGAAAAACTGAGACAAATTACCCCTAATAGAAGCTTATTAGAAGAGTCACAGCGTCATTGCTGGTAGTTAGAGAGTAAACCTTCTGATCCCAGAAGGAACTTCAATTAGAAGAGGCAGTGATCACAGAAAGTATAATGAGAATGTTGAAGGGGGAGACAGACCCTTCAGGACCCAGCATATTAAGAAAGTTAGTTACAGAGTACAGTTACCCCTACAGGCACCATGATGCGGTCTTGAAGAGAGTCCCCATCAGGTCTATACGAAAACAGATCTTCTGATTCTTACCATCTTTGAACAGAAAGGGAGCTCTACGCCATGTGACATAGCCAGGTATTTACTTCATGTCAAGAGTCACAAGACAGAAAGGCACCAGATAAAAGGGAACTTTTAATTTAAAACTGTCTTGAGCTTGCTCCAAATAACAAAGGGCCCATAGCACAGTACACTTTTTTTTTTTAAATTCAACTTTCTATTTAGGAGAAGAGAGGCCACCTAATAGGGGTGGCCTGATTCCTTGGAGAGGCAGCTAGAGGCTATGTGATCTTAACATGGCCTCTGCATCATAAGGATAAGAAGGACTTTGTATATGGGAGCGTGGTGTCCATTAGAAGGTATAGTCCCAATCAACCACGGGGTCTAAGGGAGGAGGTACTTATCTTTCTTTAACTTTTTGCTTACTAAGTTTATTTATTGCATATGGGTGTATGTGCACATGCTACTATACACATGTGAGGGTCAGAAGACAACGTGCAGGAGTCAGTTCTGTCCTTCCACACTGCACATCCCGGGATCAAATTTAGGTCATGAGGCTTAGCAGCGACTTTCCCCACCTACTGAGCCATCTTGTCAATTTCTGTAATTCTTGATGAATACATTTTCAAAGAATAGTGGCCAGACCCCTGATAAGGACACTTCTGAGTCCTAAGATTGGTGAGTGGTGATTTGAAAAATGTGATTCTCAAAGCAGCAAAGAATTAGTACATAATGACCCGTTTTCTACAATAAGAACTCTAAGCAAAGGTGATGAGAGGCTTGAAAGTCAACAAGAAACCTGCCTGGAGTTTAACCAAAGACAGCCAATGCCAAATGCCAAAGACAGCATTTTAACAGGTAGTCATTTTTTTGGTTGGCAAAATGACTAGTTCATTATAACCTTTCTTTTCCACACTCTCATTGAATTTTGCTCGTATTTTATGTGTCTCCACCTATCCCATTACACTCCTTTGCCAAACTCAGGACTTAAAGCCTTCTTGACCATGAGGAAATCAATGAAAGGAAATAATTGGTCCCTACAGTGAAAGAAAAAAATCACAGAAACAATGGAGGGAAAATGACAACACTTTTTAAGTGTCTTAAGTAATTTTTGAGGTGTCATTAAATTATTATGTCCTTACAAAGAGACTTCAGAAAAAGCCAGTGCTATTAGTCTGCTCCTAAAATAATGACAATAGTAAATTCATGGAGGAGGAGAAGCTTCTCAGAATAAAGAAAAACTGGAGAAAGAAGCTGATAGAAAATGCCAGTCTATTAGTTTCTGGACCCTTCAAATCCCCCAAAGCTGTAAACAGAAAGTGCCAAGAAGCTGCAGAAAAATGAAATTCTATTACTAAGGAAAATTTGAGCTGCACAAACTTTTAGTTTATGTGCTTGGCTTTACACATTTTTTTAAAATGCAACTCAGTTATCTGTGCTAAGCCAGGGAATAACGCAGTAATAATAGACTCTGGGGACATTTGTTTTATTTTTTGAGAGGTAAAAAGCCACAGAGAAGAACTTGAGCTCTGTGATAAATATTAACATATTATTAAATAAACATGTAAATTTTTATCACACTCCACCTGTTATTTGACCTCAAAAATATTGTCTACAAGGTGGCTCTGTCCAATAGCAGTCAAATAACTAAAACTAGATTTGTTAAATCACTTTTAATTAAAATGTTTTGATTACATTTTGCTATTTCTTTCAGTGGCAATATCATTTCCTTTTTAATATTCTTTCTCTTTTTAATTTTCTATCTTTTGTTACTTCACCTGAGAAGTGTAATAAAAAGTAAATTACAATAGGCAAAACATAATCAAGAATTTTTAATATAAAATCCAGTCACATCATTGATCTAGGAAATTTAAATATTTTCTCAATATTGTGCAGGTAGAGGCCAGTAGTTATTATGAGAATAATGTAATCATCTGAAATCTCCACAGCAACAACTTGACAAATAAAAATGACAAAATTGACAGCTACCAAAACAAAAAATAAACAAAAACAAACAAATATACAAACAAACAAAGCATCATTTCTTTGTATTGAGTTGGGCTGAAGTGTCCAAGAAACTAGGAATGTCAATAACTAGTCAGTCAATAGAATGGTTTTGCATGAGGAGGGAAGGTCACCCAGGTATTGGCAAAAGTTTTTAGATACTCTAGTGACAGACGTGAATGATAGGAAAGGGACAGGGAGAAGGTACCAAGAAGAGGCCTGACAGATATCCAAAGTTTGTAAAAGTAACTCAAGCAGGAAAGGAGGTAGCAGGGTTCTGATCTACTCTGGTGATTCTGGAAACTGCCACTGGAGAACTGGCTTGAGACTCTAGGTCAAATATCTGGGCACCTTATTAAAAGGGACAAATGAAAACAGACCATCTGCTAGGTAGCAAAGACTTTTTATTTTCTCCCCGGGTCAGTAGTTGGGCCAAGCTCTGAGCAGACCAAATATACAGTACTAACTAAAGTCTCTGAACTGGCGATAGGTGCATTCGCAGGTGCTAATGGAAGAAACTATTGTCAGTCTCTGTTTCCCAATTGGTTTGGATGGCAAAGCATCTGTTACCTGACTTTTCCTTGGGAAAACACCGACCAAATATGTATTTAGTAAGATAAAGAACCAATGGCAGCAGCTAAATGATTCTACTAGTTTATCTTGGAGAGTGTGTGAGTTTATCTGGGTCACTTGGGGAGCTAAATCACCGAAAAGCTTGCTATCATGGGTGAGGTCTTGTGAAAGCTCAACTTTCTAAGCCACTGTTTACTAGTTATGTCACCTATCAAAAGTCTCCAGAGTACTGCACCTTTCCTGTTGAATTTTATCTGTTTCTTATGAAGGCTTTGAGCCGTCCCATTTCCTCCAGGAGGGAATGTTTCAAGCCAGAGGAAATAACCACACTAGAGTATCCATGCCCCACTAAAGGATCAAATGTCATATTATACAAACCCATGTTCATGGAAATTAAATAGTTGCAGTATCTGAAAAGACAGAGAAAACAAATACCTTGAAGTGACTTAATTTGGAGGTCAGAAAGACCAACTAGAATACTTGTTGTTCAGATGGTTTTCTGAGTACAATCTTTTACTAACACGCCGACCATCACTTTCTTCAACACTTACTAACACACTAATTACTGATGACTAATTACTAACGCATATGCCATCACCTTCTTTCAGCAATCTTGAGTGGCTATAGAAAACTGATGCTCTCTCTCAGTCAAACTCAGTAAGCAGTATTTTTTTCCAAGCTAAAGCAATGAGCAATGCGCTTTCTCCTTGTGAACTGTTTTAACTAACCCTTGCCTGAAGAAAAGATAGTCTCACAATTAGCCTCTGATTAACAGAATTTCTATTTAATCAACTTACTCAGACTAGTAAATTTTAACAATATGTTAGTTTTTCTATAACTGTGACAAAATAAACACTTAAAAGAACAAAATTGTTAATTTTTAATTTAATTTTTTGAGGACTTGGTTCATAGCCACTTGGCGCTGTGACCCAGTGTATTACTGTGGGAGCATGAAGCAACAGAGTTATGATCACATTATGGTTACCAAGAAGTTGAAAGGGAGTGAAAAAGCAAGAGAGGGAGGGATGGAGGCAGGCAGCTGGATAGAGGGATAGAGAAAAGGGAAGGTATAGGAATATGGGTTCTGACTCTGCTCCACCACAGGGCTCCCCTGCTTGGAGAGGCAGGATACAGGGAATTTGACTGCTCTTATCCCGTGCCATCACTGAGCAGGTGCTGGGCTGTACGAAGTGCAGAGGCAACGCCCAAGGTGGGAAAGCGCAGTCTGAGGTGCAGGACAGCCTGAGCTGGCTCTGGGGTCACCAGGCCTGTAAAGAGACTGGGGCTGTGGAGTTCCCGGGCTCTTGGACACCCAGGCACTGCTGGAAGTTTCAAAGGGGCTGAGAATGGGAGTCTAGGCCTACAGGCTGGATCTAGCCCAGGGGGCTTGGGAAGAGAAGCAGGAAGCTCTTGCTGGTCCCGTGTTGGTTGTCCTTGGCTTGTCAGGCGGGAGGCTTGGGCTTGGTGGAGGTCATGGCTGGGAATGCAGAGAGGCCTTCTATGGGAGATTAGACAGCACAGCACAGCACAGCGGCTCTGTAAGCAAAGGCCTTCTCCGTGGCTCCACACCGGAGGATCCAGATGAAAAGAGACAGTTTGTGCTTTCCAAATCATTTATTGCTATGGTGGAAAATGGATGTGTAAAACCATACCTCACTTCTCAGGATGGGCCTGAGATTAATTATCTTTTACAAGGAGGAATGCCTGGGAAGGAAAGCTTATTGGCTAAGCGCTCCAGGCCTCTGGGTACCTCATTAGAATGGAGATCTCTCTCTTGAGCCTACACGACCACAGGTCACATCTTTTTTCCTATTGTCTTGGTCTGAGATGTTAGGGATGCTTCATCTACACGTGTGGTGGGGGTTACGGGGCATTGCTCTTATGTGATCATAGATGGCCACAAATCTATGGGAGGCTATGGCTAGTGACAGGCGCCCACTGCCCGGGAGCAGGCAAAGCTCCTTCCATCCCTTCAGAGTCTTCAAGGCTTCTAGCCTCGGCTCAACCAGGAAGCAGACTACATTTCAAGGTCCGCTTCCTCACAGGAAGGTAGAAATGACTGGGAAGTTAAAGTCTAGGAAAAAGTCTACATTTAGGGTATACTACTTACCACCAAAACGACACTAAGACACCTGTGTTTTATAAACTGTTAAAGTTGCTATTTCACATAAAAATCATTGAGATTATGAAAATATTTAGAAAACTACAAAGTCTTATCAGTAACTTACTACCAGCACAATTTGCTGTTCCTCTTCTGAAGCCAGTTTCAATTGGCATTATTATATAAACTTGTGAGAAAAGATATAGTGATAGATGGTTATAACACAAGAAAATTAAATCAATATAATTAACATACTTATCATTTCACATCCTTACTGAATTTTTATAGTAGAAGTTAAGTCTACCATTGTAGCAAGTTTGAAATGCGTAATACATTATTACTAACTATAGTCACTGCCTCTGCAGTGTGTCTCTAAATGCTATTCTTCTCCTTCACTGACATGCCATGGTCTTTGAACATCTCCGCAGTGCCCCGCTCAGCCCCAGTGTCGGAGAACCATCTTTCTCCTCTCTGCAACCATGCATTTGACTTTTGCAGGCTTTCCACATATGAGGTAAA
Organism: Montemys delectorum; assembly: GCA_019843815.1. Taxonomy (NCBI): domain Eukaryota; kingdom Metazoa; phylum Chordata; class Mammalia; order Rodentia; family Muridae; genus Montemys; species Montemys delectorum. The sequence continues at coordinate 28,646 of JADRCD010195664.1, read as the reverse complement.
GCTTGCAGTGCTAACGTTTATGTGTACACCTTATAGGATAATATCCTCCACATTCATTCTCATTGTTGCAGGTGCCCAAATTCCTTTCATTTTAAAGATCAAATTACACATATATATGTATATATACATACATGTATGTATATGGAAATATTGCATAATGCTATAACATATATAACATGTTATAAATGTATATATGCATGTATATATTCATATGTATACATATCTGTATACATATAGCACATATATAATATATATGTAATTACATAGAGAAAGAGAAATTATATATTCATACATACATATAACACACACACGCATGTATAGGCATATAGAGAGTGAGAGCCACCCAGCAAAGGTGCTGAAAACTGAACTTGGAACCTCTGAGAAAACACGATATGATTTTAAATGCTGAGTTATCTTTTCAGCCACCCCCAAAAAATACACGTTTAATTTCTCTATTTTGTCTAAATAATGTGCTTTTCCCAGTCATCTATATAAACATCTATAAAGAAAGGCTTCTTATTTGTGTATGTCTGTTGAAGTCTGAAAACATTTTCTTTCAGTAATCAATGAGTTCACTGTGCATTGTAATGAAATATGATGAAAATATTAACTAGTACAGATGTAAGTAAATACAAAATCTGTCTTAAGACCCTTCCTATTTTTTTGTTGTGTTTTGGCCACGCATCAACATAATTTAACAGAAAATAATTCCTTCTTGAATTCTTGAACTTTGTCTCCATGGAAGCAATGATCTAACCATTCAATGTCATCTGTTTCTATCATGTTCCCTAACAATATTCAACTGCATAAAATATGTACAAATGACGTAAATAAGTTTGAGGATAAACACCTCACCCCTGGGAGACAAATGACCCTGCTAGGGCAGAAAGTAGCACAGATGATCCACTGGTTTTTGAACATTCAACATGTTTTGGTCATAAATTAGATGTTTCCTAGAAAATGGAGAGTTCAGATTTCAATAAGTCAATCCAAGTGACGTACATTTGCAGAACAGTGAGTGGCTCTATCTGACGACATATCAACATCTTTGAAATAACCACCTGCCCTTCTAGCTGGGTTATAAACTTAATAGGTGTGGAACTCCCTGCGAAATTAGTGCTTGGTGCCCGCTTCACAAATGAAAGAAACACCAGGCGATTTTCAATAAAATGTACTTTTAAAGTACATCATCAGCAAACCAGTGAAGTAATGAACCTACATAACTGCAGAACTGCAAATCCCCATTCAAAAGCATTTTACATCTCTGTTTTTCAACTATAAATGATGTTATGCTTAAATATGTTTTAAGATGTATGTAATAACATGCTTGGGCTGTAGTTAAAATGAATTAGATGCAGGTCTGTAAATGATCTGGAAACCTTTTAGGACCATAGCAGAGAGACCCAGCAGAGCAGTTTTAATGAGGAAATCATATATTTATTTTCAAGTTAGCAATAATACACTAAAGTAAAAGACCATTGGGAGAAAGCAGCAGGTAAGCTGGGGATTGGAGTGATGAGGGGCAGGAAAGAATTCTCACAGAACATCTACACAACTGGTCTTCTCTCTTCTCGAGAATACAGCAGGACCTTATTTGTTCCTTTGAGATGTCTTATTATAGCACATAAGCTAGTCACCTCCCAACCCTGATTCCTGAGCCTCCGAGTATGTGAGTGTGGGCACATGTTAAGATGCCCAGTGATAGGGGACTTTGTAATGAGGAATGCTGGAAGCTGACAGCACTGAGCTGCTGTGAGCTAACAGCTAAGAAGCTTGAGCAAACAAGTCTTGTTTTAAACAGGAGGCAGCTGCTGTCTTCGGGATGTAAAAACACAGGTGCTAAAAAAAAAAACCACAGCAGCTTCACAAGGAATTTTTCTTCATTCAAGTCGAGATGGTGGTGTCAGGAGCTTCAAAGGGAAGGAATGATCGCAGGAATTAGATGTTTTCCTACAAATTTTCAAGCAGTGTTCACAATTTTTTTCAATCTTACCTTTTGTCTTTTGATGTTTTTTGTTACTGACTCATTTTAACAGCTTTACTGAAGCCTAACGGATATATATAGGAAAGCAGTAAATGTTTAATATATGCAATTTGAGTAGTTTGGGCAGACAACATATCCAAATGTGATACCATCACCATAAACAATTCATTGAAAGTATTCATCACTTCCAAAATTTTCCTTACGTCTTTTTATATATCACTGGAGTTTTTTTGTTGTTGTTTTGTTTTGTTTTGTTCTGCTGGGGATTTTGTGGTACAAATGCTTAAAATAGGTACAAAGTACCATATTGTTAACTGCGCGCAGTGTACTGTATAACAGAGTATCACAACTGTCTTATCTCGAAGGACTGACACTGTATGCCCATTTGTAAATCAGCTATTTGTCACTCTCTAATAAACAGAGAACAAAAAGTTGTTAAAGCTCAGGTATTCAGAGATTTTAGTCTGTGACCAACTATTCCATTGCTGAGGCTGAAGTAAGTAAGCAGAACATCAAATCTTAAAGAGTATGTGGTAGGGAGTGAACACATGACCCAAATAGAGTGTTCTTTACCTGGCATACATAAATCCCTGAGTTCTATTCCCAGTACCACACAAACAGGTGGTATTCCCGATACCCCAAAATACCACAGTGGTACATGCCTGTGGTCCAGATCTGAGGAGAATGAGGACATGAGAAGATCATAAGTTTGAGATGATACCCTATCTAAAATAATAATAATAATTAGAGGAGGAGAGAGAGGAGGAGGAGGAGGAAGAGGAGGAGGAAGAGGAGGAGGAGAAGGAGGAGGAGGAGGAGGAGGAGGAGGAGGAGGAGGAGGAGGAGGAGGAGGAGGAGGAGGAGGAAGAGGAGAAGAAGGAGAAAAAAAAATTTTTTCCGAGACAGGATTTCCCTGTGTAGCCCTGCCTGTCCTAGAACTCACTCTGTAGATCAGGCTTAATGGACATATGGGTTTTCTCTATATTATCAGCACTATTATCTATCAGGAAAAATTGTCCCAATTCCAGACAAAATTACGAGAAAAAAATCCTACTGATAAAGACATGTTAAGATGGAAACAACCAAGAATCAGCACACAAGTTGTTAGCTTCAGGGCCTCCAAAGCCCAGATGTCACATGGGCGGGCCTCACAGACCTGTTGCCAGGGCAACAGCTGCCATATTCCCAGAATCCATTGGGCTCACTTCCTACTTTTACCTGCAGCCACAATGTCAGAACCTATATATACATACATGCAACACTTCGATTAAAAGTAATCAGCAAAGTGTTGCCTGACATGAAGAGGAGACAATGGCTCTCCCATTCTCTAAGCCACAATTCTATAAATTTATATAAAGTTGTCCTAGCCTCTATGACAGCTACATCAGACAGGCGATTTATCTGAAATGTATTTTCAACTGAGCTCTCAGTTCCTCCTTACTGGCTTGGTGCCATACCTGCTCCACTCTCACGAATTTGAGATTACATACATAAGTTGTTACTTTCACCCTGGATAAAAAGTAGTGTGATTAGGCAGAACTTCCAAGATTGGTAACTTTGTTAATGGATCCTTAGTAGGATGGCTCACCTTCCAAGCTCCATGCATATCACTGTCTTTCAAAATTAGAGATAGTATAAATATGTATTAATTTAAAGGCATATGAAATGAGCAAGGGCATAGCTATCCTTATGTGAATAGGGTTTTTCCTTCTGAAGACAATACTTCACTTACAGAAACTCTATGGACATAGACATTTGATTATAAATCAAACTAAGAGCAATCTGGTTTGTATTTATGTGTATACTCCTCAGATGTACAAGAGGTAATTCTGATCTGCAAAGTGCCCCGATGAAGCCTAGATACTAAGTGTACCTTTTTTTTTTTCTTGACCTATTAGTGTAGGTGTTGTGTCAAGAAATAATGAGGCAATTGCATCAATTGATATTCATGAATCTGAAAATAATTGCCATTTTCTCTCCAGGGGAGATTGGATTACAATTAGCAAGATACTGAATACCTGAAAGGAAATAGAGAGGTGGTACTTGAAATGGAATAAAGGAGCAAATGGAAGCAATAAAAGTAACTTCATCTACTATTTGATTTCATACCAATTAGCCCCATCTACCTAAACACTTCAGATGAAAGCGCGGAATCTTACATGTTGGACTTTGAGTGTAGACTATCCCCACCAACGCATGAGTTTAAAAACTTGCTCCCAGGCTGAGAGTGCAGTCTTGAGAGGTTATGGAATGTTTCAGAGGTGGTGGGACATAGCTAGGGGAAGTGGGTCACTGTAGGGGAGGATCTAATGTTCATAATTCATCGCTAGTTCCAGCCCAATCTATCTGCATCCTGACTAAAGTTTACACAAGGGAAACAGCCACGTCACGTTTCCCCCTGCCCCGTTTCTGGTCCTCATGCCTTCCCCTCAATGGCACGCTCTGAAAACATGAGCCAAATCCTTCCTTCATTAAGTGGTTTCTGTTGGCTATTCTGTCCTAGAGACAAAACTAGCACTATATGACGCATGGCAGATATTCTGTTCATAAGTCCTAAATACATCCAAATTTTATGAGAACATTAAATTTTTCCATAGCTCATTAATTTGTATAAATTATGAAGACAATTTAGAGAAGAGTGTTGCGATAAAAAATTTTTCCAATTTCACCATTATTCGTTACTCATTCAAATATTTTATCTCTAAATACAAAGAAGGAGAGAATTCAAATGAATCTTTTGAAAACTTTAATCAAGTAACAAAATACCTTTTTAGAAACAGAGCGACTCTCGTGTAGTGAAAATAGCAAAGCCTTCAGCTGGAGAGTTTATCTTTCCCTTCCTCAAACCTAAGACAATAAAAATGAGATAATAAAGAAACAAACTTTTAATGGCCTATAGATAATCACACCCCTGCTAAGATACTGGTTTAGTATCCTGCCGTTTAAACAGCTGCCATTTGTCAGATAATTGCTTGTGTTATTTCCCATCCTTGCATTAAGGCAGAGTGCTAGATTTGCACTTTCAGCCTACTTTTGTTTTGTAAGCTAAGGTAATGCGTACAAATCGTTGAAATAACTTATCAAATCACCCTCGCTGGTTGGAAGGCAGAAAAGGAGTCCAAAGGAAGCTCAATATTATGACAAAGAAATCTGATGCATTATAAAGTAACTTTGCATTTTACCTCTAGAAAAAGAGTAAGTTAGCACCTGGAAAGTGCAGTGGGATGATTATCTCCATTGGCCAGAATCTCGTAATCGCTGTCCGTTTTCAGAATCAAATCAAATCAATCTACGCCAATAATTCCCCGTTGTTTGTTTCTTAAGCAGTCATTTGGTATAGATTCAACCCAGTAGAACTTCTCTTAAAGGTCCGTTCTGTAAATTCAAAGAGAGGATACGTACATCATCTAAATTTTCAAGTTAGATATGAAAATATGACGCCATGATCCACTTCACCATTTACATTGAATCTTGGGATGGCTGTATTTCTTTGTTGCTTCCTCTCAGCATGATTCCCAGCCCATCCTATGTCAAGGAGTGACTTCAACAAGGAAACAAATAAGAGAGATTTTCTCCAAGACTAGTGCACTAGTGTTAGTATCATAACAGTAAGGCAAAGAGACTGAACTCAGTTCTGCCCAAATCAATGGTAGGAGATCAGTTGTGTGCCAGGATGAGTTAGGAGGGAGCTGGTGAGAGCAGCTGGTCAATGTCATTAGGCATCTGTACTTCTGAATAGAAGTTAGGCTCCTTACGCTCTCCTATCATCTAGAAAGTGGGATGCCATCTTTCTTCATTTCAAAGAGATCCCATCCAAGTCTATGAGAAAGGCATTGACAGAAAAACTAAAAAGAAACATTTTTTAAATGTGCAGTTCTGTAGAAAAGAGAGTACTTAATCATAAATTTTCTAAAATAGATGCTGCAAGCGAATAAAATATTTTGTTGAACTAACTAGTACCCTCAGAGCTCCCAGGGACGCCAACCAAGGACTATACAGGGTGGGACTGATTGTTTTGGCAGCATGTGTATAGTAGAGGATTGCAAAGCTGATCATCAATAGGAGGAGAGGTCCTCAGCCCTGTGAAGGTTCTGTGTCCCAGTGTAGGGAATGCCAGGGCCAATAAGTGGGAGAGGGTGGGGAGGCAGGAATGGGGATGGGGGAGGCAACAAGAGTTTGTTCTTGTTGTTTTTGTTTGTTTGTTTGTTGGTTGGTTTTTTGGAGGGAAAACTGGGAAAGGAGAAATTTACATGTAAATAAAGAAAATACCTAATTTAAAAAAATTTTTGTTACTTGATTAAAGTTTTTAGAAGATTAATTTGAGCTCTTTTATTATTTCAACTTAGAGATGAGAAATATTTGAATGATTAACATATAATAGTGAAATTAAAAAACCTTTATATTGACATTCTTATCAAAATTATCTTCAAAAGTTATACAAGATGTTGAGTAATTGGAGCAGTTTAACTTACTTGTAACACTGGGAAATATTTGACACCTAAGTACAGAGCATTCTTCACACAATCAAATGTTCAAGGCTGACCTACTCAAAAAATAAATCCTTGAACCAGGGAATAATGAACAATCAGGCCATAAGATAAATAGAAGGCTACCTCTACTCTTATTCACTTAACTCTATACATGAGCCACCTATGCAATCACAGTTAAAATCATTTCTGATAGAAATAAGAAATTTTATTATTATTTTATAAATGCATAGCAGTATCTGAAGGAAAGTGGTAAGATGTGATGGAGTATATATATCATTTCTCTCCTTCCTGTTAAGTGACATTCTCCCCGGGCAGGAAAAAAAATAAAAAAGACTAATAAAACTTCTATTTCCCTGGCAATTCCTGCAATATCATAGAATTCATACCAAAAACAACAGGCTAACATCTGGCATTTCAGCAGGACACAGGCATTGCCACTGGAGCCTGCTACCTGATGAACTGATCTTGTTCCAAAGACACTGTGATCCATAATGCCACCAAGCATACATCAGAGAAAGGCACATTAAGAAAGATGATACTCGGGAGATTTCTTCTCAGTCTTGCCCCTTTAGCTCCCTCATACATTAGGATTACCTCTAATCGGACTATTTCAACTTGTATATTATTTACCTGATTTCTAGCTAAGCAACTCAAGTTTAGTGCACCTGCAGCCCTCTTCTCTCTGGCTTGCCTCCCATTTTACCACTGACCAACAACTTCCTAGGAGCAGTACAAGTAGCCACTAGTGAGCCCACCAGGCTTTTGTGGTTGCTGTGCAACTCAGGATCATACACGGAGCCTTAATTAAACTCTGTGGGATACTAAATAAAAACCAAACTAGTAAATAGAAGAGATTTACATAAGAGAGGAGCGAGGAGAGGTGGGAGAGAAATGGGAAAGGAGGGGAGGGTGGGTGAAGAATCAAAATGTATAGTGTGCATGCTTGAAACTGTGAAAAGAACAGAAGTTACCAATAAATGCATACAGGGAATGTCATAATTAACCAGGCAATCTCAAATACTTCCTGGAGATGAGGCCCCAGAAAGCAAGATGAGCTCCAGAAGCTTGATTATGTTTCAGAACTCCCACCATCCTGTAGTATGTATGTATATAGGCATACATGCACGCATGTTTGTTCGTATGTATGACTATAAACTTTTTACTCCAATGAAATAAAAAAAAAATAAGGAAAGAAAGTCGTGTTCCAGGCTGGATAAACTCTTGTATCTGTTATCTGTGTCCCTGTAGATGTAACCAGCCTGATAGTTATGCTAGATCCCCTTATGTGTAGTTCCTATATTTCAAAGGTAAAAAAGCTCAACCTGCCCTTCATCAAGAAACTCCTGTACATGAGCTCCTTTTCATAGCAGAGATTGACATTAATGAGAGGAATCAACCACAACATTCACTACTTTGCCATATCACTTCTAAGATCCTGAACTTTTAAAGGTGGATAATGTTGAATATGTTCACTACTTCTTATCCTGGAAATCCACTTATCTTGATAAACCCATATAAATAAATAAATAAATAAATAAATAAATAAATAAATCCAGACTGCACATGTTATCCTATGAGTCTGACACTTAATACCACACAGTTACATTACTGAAGGACTCGATAAGAGAAATGTAAATTTGAACTAGGGGTCTTTAAAACTTGAACATTGGCCAGTGGGTACACTGCAGTGTAACCCTTGGTGCATGCAAGAACACATATTCCTGAACAGTAAATATCTACCCACGAATGTGACCAGTATTTGATGTTGTCACATAAAATGAAACATCATGTTTCCTTTCACTTCACTGTCATGAGCTAATGACAGGAAAATGCAGGGTAAAATTTAGCCTTTCTTTCATCCCAGTGTATTTATGTTGTTTTTACGTTTATCATCTTTATATAGGCATTTAGACAAACTATATCATAGATAAGTAAAAGGAGTAAATCATTTATATGGAACTTAATGAGGTATATGAAATAGTCACAAGTGAGCAAAATAATGATAGCAACTCAGAAGCCACTGGGAGCAGTGTCTTGGTCAAAACCACAGAAAGCTGCTCAGCAAACACCAAAACAAGAGATTTACCATCTAGTAGCCTCCCTCCCTTCCATGGCACCCACTTCCCAGGGGTCACTTGCTAAAACTCAGGGAAGCTTCCATGCCAAGGTCAGTTTCAAACAGAACATTCAATGCTTTGACAGGATGGCTCACGAGCTGTCCGAATCCTTTCATTCCTTTATATCTGAATCCTTTAATTCAATTTATTTTTAACCTAAAAGAAAGAACTAGGTTTCTTTCTTCATTCTCTATATTTATTTTTACTTTTTGGGGGAAAGAAAATATAGAGAAATTGTAAAAACAAAGCAACATAAAAATGTGAAATTGAAACAAACAAAAAAAAAAAGAAGACAAAAGAGAACTCTGGGCCTTTTAACAATGGAAACTTTTGATTGAGCAGAGGGCGGGTTAATTGGCTGGCCTGTGATGCTAAGGTGCTGCAGTTCCCAGGGGCTACTTCACTCTGAAAAGAACAGAATTTGGTTCCTTGATATTTTCTTTCTGCCTTCCCTATGCATTTTGATGTAAATTTTCAACAACAAATGTTGTTTGTGTTGTAAAGAAAATAACAACCATGGTACAACTGCAAGAGGAACCAATGTTGCTATGCTTTCTTCTTTCTTTGAAGAACAAATAGTTACAGCTTTAAATAATTAAAGGATCAAATAGTAAATAGATTGCAATATAGGTTAGTAGAAAACAATATACACTGGCATTTTTTCAATATGGTGGTATGTTTGATTAAAGGAGTTCATCTTCTTGTGACTCTCATTTGCTCTGCTGTGTTTGAGTCAACAAATTCTAAGCAAATTCTACGTAGCATTCATAAATCGGGACACTTTATAGGGAATATTTTATTTCTAAGAACACTATGTGATATCATCTCTGAAGCATGATTGATCACAATTGTAGGTCAGAGAAATTTCACTACTGTGTAAAAATCCACAGCAAATGAGATCTGCAAGTGAAAGCATAACTAGTGGCCCTCACGCGTTCTTTAAAGCTTCATTCACAAGAAAGCAAGAGATAATATTATCCCAAGTCTCCATCAACCAATGAATTCACAAAGTAAATGGATAGATCCACAATGGGCTGAAATTTAGCCTTCAGAAAGAAGGAATTCTGAGATTTGCACACCACAGTAAGTGAAATAAACAGACCCAGAAAGACAAATACTGCATAGTAGCAGAGAATATAAAGGTAACTACCAGGATTGTGGGTTGGGGTAACTATAGACATGCAAACAAAATGATGAAAAATTTCAGTTACACAGCAATAATAATTACAGTGCATACATGTTACAACAATAAAATATCAGCTAATTAAACAAGATTACCTTCTTGAATATCCCTGGGAACAGGCTTAAATATTCTTACTAGATTTAAAAAATGAGGCAATACATGTTTCTAAACTGTACACCCAATTCAAATATTATATAGTATATCATTATATATAACTTCATTTAAATCAATAATCCATTTATCAACATCACTAAAGACATATCTACTACACATTTCACCATCTCATGCAAGGATATGCCAAAATAATAAAACTCAACATATAAATTTAGATATAACTATTTTGCATATAATTAGTACATAGTCTAGAGTGCTTTTTAAGACAGTTATGATTAACTGATTGCAGTAACATAGAAAACTGAAGAAAAACTACAGAGTTTTTACTGAGGCAGATAAAGACCGAATATCCTGCTTAAGATATACAATAAGGCCCCTGGCAGTGGTGGTGCATGCCTTTAATCCCAGTACTTGGGAAGCAGAGGCAGGCAGATTTCTGAGTTTGAGGCCAGCCTGGTCTACAGAGTGAGTTCCAGGACAGCCAGGGCTACACAGAGAAAGCCTGTCTCAAAACAAACAAACAAACAAACAAATAAATAAATAAGACGTACAATAAGTAATCCAGACTGATTCAAGATTACAAAGCTTCTGATCTTAACTATAAATTAAAATGATTTGGGGGAATTGATACTAATAAGTATATTTTTAATATCCCAATTTATATGTGTTTATATTATGACACAATACAAATGTTCATATGTCTAAAACATTAATGGCTGTATTAATATCTATATTAACTCAAATTTTAAGTCAAAACTTTTAGAAATACAAATTGTTCTGCAGGGTGAAACTTCAAGGTACCTTCCAGAAGTCTGCCCACACTACATGTAATTTTGCTATTAAAGATTAGTTCTTTGGGATGAGTGTGTTTCCTTTTAAGCATACAAATAGCTTTAGAAACTGTAAAACGTTATTCAATCATTCAACAAACATTTCTGCACATTTGACACTCATTAAGCACTACACTAAGAACTTTGAATACCCTAACCCTCCCCCCGAAAAACTGTTTAGCTTTCTAATAGAGAAAAATAATAAAACTATAGGAAATAATAAGCAAGTAAATCCTGTAAATTTTTACATTATGGGTATTTTGAGAAGTGTAAAGCAGAACATGAAGAATTTGGAGGAAAAGAATGAGATGGAAGGCAAACCGGAGTTGTCAACATTTGTCAAGAATGTCCCATTGAAAAGACTTGAAAAGGGAGTTATCTAACTAGAGATTAGGGGAGAGGACAGTGGGCAGTGACTCAAGACTAAGGAACCAATCAGAACAGAGAACTTGAAGATAGAATCTACAACAAAAACATGGAGATCTTGCTGGAAAGTGTGAGTGTGGTGAGAGGCTCAGAATAATGAGATTGTATGGGGAAGCAGCGTCGATATCCAGAATACAATGGTCATGTACTGCATGGTGAGACTACAAACTTGTAATCAGGAATAGAGGGAGGAGCTAAAGAACACTTTTAAACAGTATCTCACATATCCTAGGCTTCCCTTAAAAGTTGCTGTACAGTCAAAGATGAATTAGATCATCTGAACTTCAGGACTCTACCTCCCTAGAGCTGAGATTACAAGAGTGTGCCCATGACTGCTTTATGCATGTTGAATATCAAGCCCAGAGTTTTGTGTCAGTAAGAAGACAAAAAGAGCTACTAAGATACATGTTCAGCACCACCCAACATTTCCTAACTTCTGAGTTCAGAATGGTCATATATGAAAGAAAGTTGAAGCAAAAGATCTAATTAGGATACATATCAGATGTTACAATGGTCCAGGCAAAAAGACGAACTCTGTAAGAATTTGATACTATAAGACCCTATTACTGAAGACACTTTGATCACAGGACCTGGTAATGCTAAGCTAGTCCTGGCAAGAAAGCTTCTTCCCCATTGGCTAGCATTCGTAATGCCTGAAGACACTTTGAAGACTTCCTGGTAGAGAAAAGTCATCCGGAGTCTCACCCAGCTGTACGTCCTGCAAGCTGTAATGACTACTGTCCTGTCTATTTATTTATTTATTGTCATGCAACAGTGGCATGAATGTATGGGGCTAACCAATAGGTTTATACTTTAAATTATTACAGAAAAGGAAATCTACGTCTAGTACTATAGATCTGGCCAACACTCTGTGGTTAGGGTAGCCCATAAGGCCCTATGGGAAAAACTAGTACTATTATTTAGTAAAGGAACTCAAAACTGAACTGCCTTCTAGTTACTTACCCTATACCCATAAATCAATGCATCTCTTATTCTTTATCAGAAAAGTATCTTTACGTGGTGGATTGTGGTCAATACAGACTCTTAACTAACCAAGGTGTGCAGAATAAGTTAGTATAGAGTACTCAGCTTTAAGTGACATATCGACCATCTGATTCATATCCACCTTAATCCCCCACTGAGTCTTATGGAATATAGTGGCCAAAGGACCAGAAATAGTCTAAGAACTGGGACTAAGAACTGTAAATAGTCTAAGAACTGTAGGAGTGCTGCTACAAAATAGTGCCTTTATATATGACGGGACTATTGCCCTCATATACTCACAGAAACCATGGCTGCCTGAACAAAATTAAGCCAGTCAACGTTGTAACATGCTTAAGGCCAAGGCCCATGAGAGTCCACTCCTAACTGAGATGTTTAGGCAGGTTCTGGATGCTGAGGGAAGGGAAGTCAATTTGTTTGGTATTTGTTTTGTTTTGTTTGTTATATGCAGTGTTTCCCATACTCAAATGGATGCCCAATTCTCCATACAAATATGGGCAGTAGTAATTGTACTCAGTGTGTTTTTAAAAATAAACAAAAACAAAAACAAAAGACATGAAGTTGAGAGAAAGGGATTTCTGGAGGAGTTCGAGAGGAGAGTGGGAAATGGATATGATCTAAATATATTGTTCAAAATTACTCAAGAAAATATAATAAAATACCTCAGCAGTTAAGAGCACTGATTGCTCTTTCAGAGGTCCTGAGTTCAATTCCCAGCAACCCCATGATGGCTCACAACCATCTGTAATCCCTCTTCTGGTATGTCTGAAGATAGCTACAGTACACTCATATACATAAGATAAGTAAATAATTCTTTTTTTAAAAATGACTAAAAATTTGCTAAGAGATTTGCTGGTAGAATTGATATTACAAGGTCAGACTCTAGATATGCTTTGAAGTTCCTGATGATGTGATTATCTAATGATGGAAAGTAGAGTTAGTGATGAAGAAGGGTCGAGAACATACTCCAAGCTCAGGGGACAGTGACTGCAGGGAGAGAGTTGTTGTAAAACTGAGACAGAAAATGGCTGCTTGCCAAGTCAGTTTTGGAGTAGAAGAGAGATGATAAATCCAATTTTCCATGGTAAGTTTGAAGAAATTATGTCATATTCAAATAAAGGCCTTATTGGAGACATTGAGAATATGAATATATGACTATGAGTTTGGCAACAATGTTCAGCCTGAAGATACACATTTATTATTAAATTCTAATTACTTTTATACAATAATAGCAAAATAACTAAGATGTACCATATTTTCATGTGGCTATCTAAGTAAGGTTTTCATAGGTTTTTGAAGGGAATGTGAAGGGAGGTTTGAAAAAAAACATATTATGAGTTTAGCCTGTTCTTTAGATTCAGGATACATGCATGGGCAAAAATATCTTATTCGCCATTATCTCAAATATCAAAGGCACAGAGAAAGCATAACTGTTTGATTGGTTACTGTAAGAAGCCGCAGTGAGCGGTGATAGCCAGCAGATGGCGTTGATATCTAGTGCTCTCCCAAGTTTACAGATAAACTGCGCATGTGCCTAGGGACAAAGACCGCCAACTCACGAGCCTGCCCGGGCGTATTGGGTTCCTGAGCAAACAGCCAATCAGAGATGAGCATGCCGCTCCAGGGCATATATAAGCAGTGCTTGTGGGGGTGTGGGGGGTCGCCCTCTGGAAGATGGAATAAAGTATGGCTGCAGAAGAATCTTGCCTGTCGTCTGTGTGTCTGTCCTGCGCGCACGACAGGTTACTACTAATACAACATGACTGATTTGAGGGAGAAGCTGGGGATTGGGGAACTGCGGAGAGCTCAGATGCCATGGCAAAACACTGACAACTTTGTTCTGGGCTGGCAACTCCTGACTTGGATTCTCCTAGGTGGTTTTCCGACTCTGTTCAAGTTCCAGGAAACTGAAGTGCAAGAAGAATGCATTCCAGAAGTAACACACAAATGAGGAGATAAAATGAAGTCTCAGCCAAATGAGCACATCTCATTAACTTGCCTAGCACCAGCCACTGGGTGTAATCACTCAATTAGACGGTAGTTTCCTTTCTCTATGGACCTATATAGAATTTATCTGTCTAAATCTGTTTAGAACAATCATAAACCAAGGAGGGGAAATGTCTATATAATTTATGGAAGTTGCATCTCATCTATAAATCAATGAGAACTTCGTATGTAGATTCCCTAATTTATACTTCCAGACACAAAACTGCCATATCTTTTCTGTTAGCACTTTAGTAACAAAGAACAAATACCTGGGGGAAAACCATTTTTCTTGGATAATGTATAACCTATGAATTTTAGTCAACTATATATAATACATTTTAATACTCCTATGTATTTTTAAATAAAGCAGGTTCAAAGTTTACAGTGATATTCATATATATAGTAAGAACAATGTATACATGTTCTTATGGAAATTAGCATTCATTAAGCATAGCTTTCATCTCTGAGTAAACTCTTTGTGTTTTCATTGATATTTTCTATAATATCAAGAAAATAAAAAAAATTATCGAAAGATTAGCAAGTTAAGATTCACTAGAAAGAACCTGAATTATATTTATAGAATATTAAAAAAGTGAAAACAATACTCAGGATGTGAGAAATCCATTGATTTATGAAACTTATTTTTTCTCTTTTAATTTTAATTTTTATTTTATGTACATGTCCACATACCACACATATGCCTGGTGTCCACAGAAGCCAGAAAGGGTGTTGTCTACCCTGGAATGGGAGTCGCGGACAGTTGTGAGCTATCTAGGGGTTCAGGATTAAAAGTAACTCCTCTGCCAAAACAAGTACTTTTAACTCTTAACTGATGAACCACCTCTCTAACCCCAGAAATTAAGTCTTTCATGTGTTTCTATTGCCAAGCTAAATTAATTATAAATATATTTTAATTGATCATTGATATCTGAAATTTTCTATACTTAATATCCCCCATATATTTGACTTAAATGTAATTTTAAGTTAATAGTTGAGAACTCATTCAATATAGTCACACCCTAAATTATGCACATAAAGCATAGAAGAGAAAATCTATTCCCTCATATGGATAGATTATGCTTTTATTTTCTGGGTTTCATCACCAAGGCAATCAACTTACACTCCAATAATAATATATGCAACAAGGCACCTACTGTTGAAAGGGATTACGTAAAGGATCTTTAATATTATGCCTAAGACAGAGATGAAACTACTTTCTGTGAAGTGATGTGTAAAGCAGATCAGATTACATGACTGCACGGTGATGTTATCGTGGGTTTGAAACTGATTCTGATGCTTCCGAAAACTCACATTGAACTCTGCTACTTGTTTCTATAAATCAGCAGAGGCTATAAAAAGGGAATAATTTTCTTAATTAGAAAGAGTGCCAGATAAAATAGATGAATTACTAATCCAGATGAGGTTTGTTATTCCAGGTAATTCAATATAAAATCATACTACCAGAGGAATTTTAATAGATTCCTGTTACAAATAAAGGACTATCCAAACATTCATAGTGATAACTCAGATTCCTGTGTTTAAAAGTCATTGGGAAACATTCTAGAGAAGATAATTGACATTTCCTTCAAAAGCAGCCTATGGATGTAATACAGTCCAGGTGACAACTGTGAGAATCAAGCTCTGTTCTAACCAGCACATATTTGTTCAGAGCGATGGTCCAAGTGTTTGATTCTCCTGGTCTCTCTTGTACCAGTCAAGAGTGAAAACAGCCGGGTGGTAGTAGCGCACGCCTTTAATCCCAGCACTTGGGAGGCAGAGGCAGATGGATTTCTGAGTTCGAGGCCAGCCTGAGCCACAGAGTGAGTTCCAGGACAGCCAGGGCTACACAGAGAAACCCTGTCTCGGGAAAAAAAAAAAGAGTGAAAACAGTCTTCAGAGGTGACCACTTGAACTCATGAGTGAACGATCTGGTGGTCTGATGCCAAACAGTATCCCTACTAGCATCGCAGTGCCTTAGTCTTCAAAGGATAAAAATGCTACGGTTGTATAGCTTGGTGTTCTTAGAGAACTCTTGCTACCAGGAGCAGGGGCTGACTCTGACTCTTTTGCCTGCTCTTGGGACTCTTTTCCTCCTACTGGTTTGCTTCACCCAGCCTTGATAGGAGGGTTTGTGCCTAGTCTTATCGTAACTTGTTATGCTACGTTCAGTTGATAACCTTAGGAGGCCTGCTCTTTTCTGAAAGGAAATGGAGGAGCAGTGGATCTGGGGATGAGGAGAGGTGGCAGAAGGGACTGGGAGGAGAGGAGAGAGGAGAAACTGTTTTGTTTGGGTTTTGTTTTTGTTTGTGTTTGTTTTTTGGAGAAGAAGAAGGAAGAGGAGGAGGAGGAGGAGGAGGAAAAGGAGGAGGAGGAGAAGGAGGAGAAGAAAGAAAAAAAATATCCATTCATTTGTTAATGATTGATGGAAAGACTTTGCTGAAGACAGTATTTCATACCAGTTGTCGGACTGTTACAGAACTAAAACAGAGCTTTGTAGTGAATGTGCACATTGAGGAGTGGAAATTTACAGAGAAAAGGCAACATGCAGATCACAGAATGATTAAGAGAAAGCATTAGAATAAAAAAGGGATTCTGACTCACCTAACTTAGCAGAATTCTTTTTTATATAAAAATTTTATGAATTGTTCCAGAATTTTATATATTCAGTAATGTACTTTGATCATATTAAATATCTCCAACTTTTCCCCCTAACCCAACTCATTCCCACCCCCAAATCCTCCCAAATTTGTTTCCTTGTTGTTGTGTTTTGCTGGTGTTTCTTTTGTTTTTAAATTAGATATTTTCTTTATTTACAATATCTCCTTTCCCAGGTTCCCCTCCAAAAGAAAAAAAAAAAAAGAAAAGAAAATAAGAAAATAAAATAAAATAAAACAAAAACTAAAACAATCCCCTGTTCCCTCCCCCTCCCCCTGCTCACCACTCCATCCTCTCCCACTTTCTGGCCCTGGCATTCCCCTGCGTTGGGGCATAGAACCTTCACAGGGCCAAGGTCCTCTCCTCCCATTGATGACCGACTTGGCCATCCTCTGCTATACATATGCTGCTGGAGCCATGAGTCCCCCCCATGTGTACTCTTTGGTTGCTAATATCCAATATATACAAAGAACTCAAGAAGTTAGACTCCAGAGAAACATATAACCCGATTAAAAAATGGGGTACAGAGCTAAACAAAGAATTCTCAACTGAAGAATACTGAATGGCTGAGAAGCATCTAAGGAAATGTTCAACATCCTTAGTTATCAGGGAAATGCAAATCAAAACAACCCTGAGATTCCACCTCACACCAGTCAGAATAGCTAGGATAAAGAACTCAGAGGACAGCAGATGCTGGCGAGGTTGTAGAGAAAGAGGAACACTCCTTCATTGCTGGTGGAATTGCAAGCTGGGACAACCACTCTGGAAATCAGTTTGGCAGTTCCTCCGGAAATTGGACATAGTTCTACCAGAGGACCCAGCCATACCACTCCTGGGCATATACCCACAAGATGCTCCATCATGTACTAAGGACACATGCTCCACCATGTTCATAGCAGCCTTATTTATAATAGCCAGAAACTGGAAACAACCCAGATGTCCCTCAACAGAGGAATGGATACAGAAAATGTGGTACATCTACACAATGGAGTACTATTCAGCTATTAAAAACAATGAATTTATTAAGTTCTTGGGGAAATGGATGAACCTGGAGAATATCATCCTGAGTGAGGTAACCCAATCACAAAAGCACACACATGGTATGCACTCTCTGATAAGTGGATATTAGCCTAGAAGATCGGAATACACAAAGTACAATCCATAAACCACAAGAAACTTGCTGGGGTTTCTTTAATGGCCTTCTCAGTTCAATTTTTGCTTCCTATGAACTCATTGTTGTGGAGTCATCCATTGGAATACGAGCAACCTGCCAGGGGCCACACCCATAAGGAAAACTGAATCTCCCTATCCCATAAGCCATCAATTGTCAATAACCTGCAGCAAGGAGTAAGGTCTCCCAAGATCCTTCTCTACGCCATAGGGCCAGAGCTATCAGACAGCTCCTTTAATGAAAAGATCAAATAAATATTATGGATAGAAGATTCTGGCTAAGCTTCTTATCAGAATTCTTGCTAAAACTGGGAAATGATGAGATTCACATAGAAACCTAAAGTCAGAGTAAAACGAAGCAAAAAATTCAGAAAGGCCTGGCTATGGTTTGGTCAATGAGAGAACTTATCACTTTCCACTCTCCTTTCTGATCCACTTTACACACTTTTTTCAAAAGCTCTTTTCTGTTAGAGACATCTCAAGAAGGCTTTTCTCAACTCTATCACTTTCCAAATTAACTCTCCTTTCAGATTGGGAGAGTTGAGGGGTTTTGAGACATGATGTCAAGCCAGGGTCTGGAACTCACTATACAGCTCACAGTGGCCTTGAACATCTAGTGATCCTTCTGCCTCAATCCCCTGAATACTTGGATTGAATCATTACCTACCACACCCAACGTGTCACTTTATGTAAAGGAAAAGAAAAAGTACCAGTATGAACACACAGGGAATTTATTGGTTGTTAAAAGTACTAACTTACAATCTTCATTTTTCAAGTGAAGAGAAAGTTGTCTGAGTTGAAACACCGGAACAGCAAGTCAGGAGATCCTGTGTCAGCATATGAAATTATCCCCGTCAATCTGAGTGAGACGTTGTCATTCAAAAATGTTCTACATGCCACTCAATGACCATCTTAGTTTACTTTTTTGAGCTGGATACACAAATAATTCCCTCTGTTCCTTGCCTTTTGAATTAATAAAGATGAGTTTTCAAAGCCCTCAAATGTCCCACGGACAAAGCATTAAGTGTGTGAAAGCTGGTACCTGTGAACCTGACAGAAGAAAGTAGAGCATTTTCAGAAGTGGGAAAGACAAGCATTCACCGTAAGACTACAGCCCCAGAAATCCGTGTTTTGCTGATAGGTGAGTTAATGATCACTCTTGCTCTCAGCTGGAACCCTCTAGTACTTGCAACTCATTATGCAGGCAATTACCAGTAATAATGAGTTTTGCCAGAACTTAGCAACTACTTTTCAAGAGTATTTTAAGTTATAAAAGCAATAGTTATCCACCAGGAAATTACTAAGAGATGAGTGGCAACAGGAATATATGAGCAACCAGAGTTTGAGGGGACAGAATTTTATAAAGTCTGATCTGTCTTACACTCTTAGGGGTAGGGGGCAGAATTAATATTCTGTGGGAAGAGAGACAAATGGATCAACAATGGCGATTATGGTGTACATTGTCCTGACTCATACGTTATTAACCTATAGATTTATTAGTGTGGCTTGAAAAACTATCCACTACCCTTGCAGGAAATGGTTTAATTATAAGGTTAGAGAAAAAAAATAAAACCTACCTCCAGGATCTTGTGTTTTCTTTTTAATACTATACTGCCCTCCTATGGAAAAAGATACAGGACCCCCGTCCAGGCATCTTGACTTTAAAAATCAAAAACAAAAACAAAAACAAAAACATTGCTTTCAGCTTCATACCAGAAATTTCATGAAAATAAGAGAATCTTGGAAAGCTTTAACTAAAACGTATGTGATGGTATCATTCCTTAAGTTGACTGTGCTCATGATCTTACAGAGAATTCCAGTTGAATTTAATAATAAATAAATAAATAAATAAATAAATAAATAAATAAGAAATATGTGTGGTCATCAGAGCTGTGACCCATGTCAAGGCTACTACTGTTACTGAGGACGTCTCCATAACTAAGACATCATCAACATAAAGAGGCTGTTTAGTATGCTTCTAATGTCTAGACGGTGATGAGGTAGTTTGAAAGATTGTGCCATTCCTACCAGATCAGTTTCAAAGAATGTGAAGTAGAACGCCCATCCCAGCAGACTTTCAAAGCAGCGATATATGTGAGCCTGAAATATGTAAGATTGTAGGCAAGCAGACAAGTATGTGCGTCTTGTGCAATGTGTGTGAATAAAAAACACCATAATGAAAATGGAGTGAGACAAGCCCAGCACAGGATGGGTCTGCTTCACTTCTTGTTGTATGATATATGCACTTGTTATCCAAAGCCATGAGATGCCATGAACACATCCATCATTCAAGCAGCTTGGGTATTATACACAATGTGCTGCTTATACTATAAAATGAAATAAAGCTATTAATTTCTTTGCTTCGGTCAATGAGCCACAGCCATGAAAATGAATTGCCATTGTAAACACTTGCTAATATCATCCCTCTAATATTTATTAAATGGTATGAGGATGGGAAGTCTAAACGTGAGAACTTGATTTTTTCCCCACCTAGCAGTTGGCCTCAGTTGATTCCCCTTCACTAACTTTTTACTATCTCATAAATTCCAACATAAGAAGTTTAACTCCAGGAGGAAACAAGAGAAAGGGTGGGGGAGCAGCAAAAGTCCAATACTGCTATTTATGATGTATATAAATCTGAGTCGTTTTGGTATCATTTTTCTTGTAAGATGAAGAACATGATCTATTGATTCCCACAAGTCTAGCCCAGTGTTAGTTCCCTGTGGACTGAATGAAACACAGGCATTTTCCTGAATTATAATGACTTAGTCTCCTTACAAGCACCAGGTTCCTTGCTACATTTTGCAGATCTCCTAAAGCTTATAGCTTTTACTAATACGGTGAGGAATATTCTGTACAGCATAATAAAATAGCCTACAGATTATAATTTTTAACCTCCTGTTCTGCATAATTATAACTACTGCTCTCTTCCCTTAGGAATAGAGGGTAGCCTTTGCTTAACTATGTATATTCTCTATTATTTTCAAATGAAGCAATAAGCAATGCTGTGAAGAAGGGATTTGAGTGGAGGGTTTTAAACCACTGTATACAGAGAATGAAAATAATAAGAGTAGCACCAGCAACAGACACAAAGAGAATACAGGTGGATGCTCAGATCTCTGTGGTCAGAGCATACTTTTTAAAAGTGGCTTTCCACAAATGTTTATTGTGTGGCTTAAGGTTCAACAACAATAATAAGAT
Source organism: Montemys delectorum (assembly GCA_019843815.1). Lineage (NCBI taxonomy): Eukaryota > Metazoa > Chordata > Mammalia > Rodentia > Muridae > Montemys > Montemys delectorum. The sequence goes on along the minus strand of JADRCD010195664.1, from coordinate 7,488 downwards.
CAGTTAACAGCTGCCGAGTCATTATATTTACCAGGCTTTTAGAAGCAACAATACATGTTATCATAGTCAATTTGCAGACAGCCTATGGAGGCAAATATCAATGCCCCAGTGTTATAAATAAAGAAAATAACCTTGATTGGTAAAAGAATGAGTTATCACAAGAAGCCAGTGTAATTGTCTTTCACTTTGTCCTCTTCTGTACTTACAGATCCGTGGCTACCCCTTAGGAAGAGAAAACCATAATAAAGACTTGGAAGCTAATATTTAAAATAGAGTCACAATTTTATAATGGCATGATCTACATTTTGGGTGGTCTGGGGTTTTATGATACTATGAAATTGACACATGTTTAGTAGAAAGTGCACTTTAAATTTTGAATAACAATTTTTTCCAACAGTCTCTAGTGGCACTTGGCATTAGCCATGAGCTATAATTTCCCAATAGTCATATGATCAGACTCAAGAGGGAACTACACAAATTTTATAGCATATGTGGTATTAAGCTGCAATGTTTACTTCAATAACTATGTGAGTACCCTATCACAATTTATAATATTTACAAATTACATTGTGTTTATAGGACCATAACTCCACCTTAAGTTCAGGCACACCTATGAGACATGAAAAGCAGATGGATTGATTTCTCTGAAGTTCCTGAAGAGAAAGCATACAGCATAATATGTAAGACTATAGATTCGAAAGGTGTAAATGTAAACCCCTCTTGATGGGCAGGGGCAAAGCTCTAGAAAACCTCTGGAGTGGGAGCTGTTATCACTTCAGTTTTGAAAAGTACAACTATATAGAGTCCCCTACTATTACTGCTAATCATAATAGATAAAGATGCATCTATCAGTTACAAGTAAGTAAAGGCACCATAAGATGCATGGTTCTCTAAATAACTCTCATTTCTCTTAATGAAGTTGTCTCTTCTTACATTATAGTGTATATTTGATGTTAAATTCTGTCCATCCATCTTTCTTTGAACTTCTGTAGTTCCTTTTCTGGTTTCCCTTTCTCCATCAATGCCCTAAGTTGGGATGTACTTAACCTCTGCTCCCTACTATATATTGTCTTTGGAAATTTCATCTATATTTTCCTTTCTATAACTTTCAAAGCTATTTTTATATGGCTGACATGAAAATCTATTTTTACCCACACTAACCTTCCTCTGAAGCCCTATGTATATTTCAAACTCAACATTGAATACCTATAACCGATGTTTCAGCAGGATTTAACACTCGATATAGTCCCCTGATAAGATCCTTCTGATTTTCCTCTCTTTATTGATGCCACTATTGCTATAATAATTCAGAAGACAGATAGCAAAAGGTTATATAAACTATCTCACTCATTTTACCACCAAAATCTCATTTGTCAATATCTAAGTCTTATCATTTTTGCCTCTCTACACATTCATTGATCTGTCCTCCACTGATCATTCTTATCACTACCAGAATAGATAATTTCCTCCTTTCTAATATGTAAACAATTATAACTAGCTTTTCAATGGTTTGTCAAGACTCAGATCTCCCCATCTAACTCATCCTATACATTTCCATCTCTTTAAACACTCACACAATATTATTTTTGTTGTGAGTATATAGTTTAATTGTTCACCATGCTGTGTTGGATGAGCAATAATGGGCTTCATGCCCATGAGATGCTAACTCTCCTACCAGAAGACATTAGTTGTCTGTAGTTCCTTGTTTAAGGGTGGGTCCACTAACAATATTTCCCCTTCCGTATTAATCTGTCCATGTACTTAACATAATTAACAATCTACATAACTAACAATATTGCTATTGTTCCAAACTTATTTATGCAACCATTTCCAGAAAAGTTTGTTTCACTGCATACTTCCTGGTATTTTGATGCTTACAATCTTTCTGTCCCCTTTTACATGATGTTCCCAGCACCGTAAATGCAGATACAGCCACTGGGGCTGCGCTCCCTATGATCCAACTGTTTATCTCTACTTTTCTACCCAGTTGTAGTTTTCTGTGGGTAGGTCTCCCTTTGATGTAAAGAGAAGCTCCTTATGATATGGTAGAAGCTGCATTTATCTGTGGGGGAAGTATACTGTTTAGAATGTAGTAAAAAAATATATATACTTGTCTAGTAAAGTGGTGGTAAGGAACTTTGCTAGACAAATGTCTACTTTTCAGATATTCATGGCCTCACTTACCCTGAAAGCAGACATGAACTCCCCTCTCCCCACTGAATGGGTCTTAAGTCCCATTATACCACCAACACATGAGTGCCATTTATTGAAAGTTATGGTCAGTGTTGTGGTTTGTAGGTGTTAGAGATAGGTAAGATTATTTAATTGCTTTCTTCTTCTGGTAGATTGCATGGTATTTTCTAAGAGCATGGAAACTAAGACTACAGAGAAAAGGCTTTCAAGTCAGACCCAGCTCAAATCATTTGAGTCTTGTATCTTGTGTGGTATCTTCAACAAGAGGAGCCCATCCTCAAGGCCTGAGGGGCAACCAAACTCTACATCCATAGTCTATACTGACCTACTATTCCAAAGGAGGTGTCTAGTGCTTGGTATTGGGGATTTTTTAGTCTATGGTTCTTGTAAGGAGCATTGTTAGCCTAAGTAGCTTAACATATTTTAAAGAATATATATACCATTTCTCCTAGAAATGGTTGCACAAATAAGTATAAGGAACAATAGCAGTATCAATGGACAGATTTTGTGGAAGGAGAGAAAGTGTGAGTGGACCCACCCCTAAACAAAGAACTACAAACAACTAATGTCTGCTGGTATAGCCTTAGCCTCTCCTGAGCATGAGCCCCATTATTTCTCATCTAATGTAGCATGGTCAGCCATGAAACTATATATGGATTTCATTTGTTTAAGCCACTCAATTTATGTTAATTTGTTAACAGTGGCAGTAGTAAATGAATACATATGCCTACACTTTAACTTCTTCTTATAATCCTTTCTTCTTCTTATAATCCTTAACCATTGCTCTACTATTATAGTGCATCTTGTATTTGTTTGCTTCATCTAGCATATCAAGCACAAACATATTGAACAGAATGGAAACAGGCTAAAGAACACTGCAGTTAAATTCTCTGAATGGGATCATGTATTTCATGAACCTTGATGGACTGACTTCTTGTATTTATAATAGCACCTCAGTGCAAATGTTCTTTCTATCTAGAGGTCATCTCTAATCTCTCTATCTGCATATCCATCCACCCATCCATCCATCCATCCATCTATCTGTCTTTGAATGAATGCTAAAAATGTCTAAGATCAAGGGAACATTTATGTATAAGATTAAGGAAGACCTCAGGAGACACAAACTTCCTGGATTGCAGGATGTTGCCTTTTTCTTGGCTATACGTAGTCTTCCTGACGTAACTGTCTGTGTTTTTAGTTTCCTCTTCTTAGAAGTCATGTTGAATTTGGTTTTACCTGAATTAACTCATTTTATCTTAATTTTATTTTAAAGATACTAATCTCCAAATCTAGTAACGTTTTGAGATATTAGGGTCTAGAACAACAACCTATGAGCTTAGGAGTGGATGCTATTTAATTTATAGCAGTTTGATGTATATTGGCTTGTAGGGCATTGTAATGAATGTGTCTTGTAAGAGTTGGGAAGTTATGAGCTCTGATTTACACCTTATAAGGAAGTCTTTAGGTCTGCTGCAGTTATATATTGCAAAAACCACTTCCTGCAGTGCTGGGAAGTAGCATTGAGCCACAGTAACATAACCATGAGTATAAATAAATATCATACTCCATTGTGTGCTGGGTTTCTCTGTTAATCTTTTCCATTACTGAATTGAAGTACCAAGTAAGCATTGAAGTATCTTTATAAAGAAGAGTGATTTATTTAGTTCACAGTTCAAGAGTTTCAGAGCTATATGGTGCCAGCACTACCAGGCCCTTTGGGATCCCCCTTGTATACTTGTATACCCTTGTATATCTTGGAGTAGTCACAAAGACTGTGAATCTCACAATCTCTTTTGAAGACACATTACCAGTTAGCATAAGCATCTACTACTCAGTCCCATATATTAATATTTCTACACTGTTTCTCATACTGTCTTTTTGGAAAACAACCTTCTATTACTTGAGGAATCAGGGGCAAATTACATCTTCATCACAGCATTTTCTAGGATATTTGGTGATTTTACCTGTGTTAAATGCATTTTCAATTCACAGATTTCCAACTTAAATGAGTTTAATGAGACTAACCCAATGATAAGTCAAGAAATGTCTTCTTAATCAGAGAATGTCAGTGAAAATTCAAGATACAAACTAAATAGTATTTAGTATTTCTTTATAAGATTTTTATAACTTTTAAATTAAATCATTATTTTGTTATATGTATAAAAAAAATCCCAAAATTATATAAACAATAAGGACTTTAATAATTACATGTTTTTATAGATCTCAAAATACCACTTTTCTATGTTTTTAAATGAGCTAAAAAGTTCTTCCTCACCCTAAATTATAAATTTTAGTCTGTTTTTTTTTAAAGCATAGTTCCTGGAATGTCAAGCCAAAACTTATTGGAAATGTATTATATAATTTTAATCACTTCCATATAAATATAGAAATACTGAACCAGGAGTTCAGTTCAGAGATATCCTTAAATTATAATGAATACCTTTCAAGAAATCTGTAGACATCATTACAAGCCATTGTTTCACTCTCATTGAAAAGAGTCTTCTTACAGCTTTTTAGTGTTTCATTGTTCAGCTACTGAATATCAAATGAGCTCATCAGACTCTTCTCTCAACACTAAAAAGCCTTTACCTGTTTTTAGCCTAACTTAAGTCCAAACCATTAAGATCATATTCACAATCACTGACTCAACAACCATGGCTTGCCTGTCACTCATCTTTTCAAACTCTCTTATAAACACACATTGTTGCCTTTGTCTAATGGTACTTCTATCCGCTGATGGCACTGCATCTTCAGAAGGATCCTCATTTCCAGAAAACTAATGTCATCCTTTCTTCTGTAACTACTCTGTTCCTGTTTTCATCAACCAACAAAACAAAAAGTTTGATAGAAAACACTAATTACATACAAGCCAGTCTTGCTAAAGCTTAAGAATGCCTGTTTTGAATTTCATTGCCCTAAACAAACCACCATACTACCTGACAGCTCTAAACTTAGGAAAAGAAAAGAGTTTTCAGCCCTTCTCACCACATTTATTTACTAGTTCCCAAACCTGAGTGTAAGGACATCAATCATACTGTCACATGGATGACATTCAGAATGATAACTTACCTCACAGATGTATAGACTTCTGTGAAAAATTCAGCTGGTTCAACAATTCTCTTCTAAAAAATAATAATAAAAAAAAAACAAATGAACAAAAGAGCTACTTGTCATGCACCCCTTCATTCTGACTCACTTCTCTTGATATTAGTTATAGTGACAATACAAATTGTAGTTAACGTGAGCCTCTGCGTCTTGTTCCAGTTGTTCGTACTGCGGTTCTCAGTATTTCCACCCACCATCAGCCATTCCTATGGTTCCTGGAGGCTGATAGGTTAGAAAATTCTCCTCCTATAAGGGAAGATAACCTCTACTGCAAGTCAGAATTCCTGATTTGCCTCTTCTACTCTGCTTAGCTGTGCTGACCTTTCTACATGAACTGCATAGGATGTATTTTAAGAGCTAAAGACCCTACCTCCTGTTCTCTACACCGTAATCATTACTTCAAACTCGGCAACAATAGAAATTTCTTTCCTGGAGAAAAACCAGTGAAATCAAGGGAGAATAAGAAAAAGGGAAAAATTCAGCCAATAGCCTCCACAACCATGGCCTCACTCCATATACACAGATAAGGAGAATACATTTTACTCCTCATTGGATTTTCAAACTTATTATGCACAATTTTAAGATTATTTCTCCTTGAAGAACCTAACACTATGTGGATTCCTCACATTTGCCTTCCACATTTCCCTAGTGTTTCTCTAGTGTCCTCCATGCTTAGGAAATCCCTCCTGGGGCAGGTTGAAATGCAAACATCGAAGTTATATTTTCTAATCCTGTGAAGACCTCTACTTTAAAATTTCAATAGCCATAAACATTTCATTATCAAATGAAAAACAACTGGCTATTTCAATGAAAAAGTATTAATTTTAATAATTGTTTGATAAAATTTTTGAAATAAGAATATTATAAAGATAAGAAAATGTCCAAGGAGCTAAAAGAAAACAATCTTTTCTTTATTTAAAATCTAGCCATTGTCCCTCTCTCCTGGTCCCTGCTCCCACATTTCCTCATCCATTCCTTCTTCTCCTGTCTCAGAGAGGATATTCCCTTACAACCAGGCCTCTCCACTTCCTGGGGCCTCAAGTCTCTGGAGGATTAGGCACATTACACTTTTAAATCAAATTATCTTATTTAACCCTTAATTCTGTAAAGGAGAATTAGTTGACCTTCACTTTACAAGTCAGTGGTAGAATAAAATTTGAAGAGACTGAGAAAATCCTCCAAGTTCATATAACTACAAAAGAATACCAATGAATAATTAAGACCTAGTTACCTTGTTTGCAAGTTTTGTACCTCACAGTGGTATTTATCAAATAATGAGAAGCAGATATGTTAATATTTTAGAAGTTCCCATGGACTTTTTTTTTTCTGGTGCATTCTCTCCTCTTGTATCTGCATGCCAGTACTGGTACATGATTCTGAATAAGCCCCCATCTGAAGGAGGTAAGATTAATTAAATCCATCCTCCTCTAGACAACAGAAAAAGCTGCCCAAATACAGGGTATCACAAGATAAGACAAGCAATTAGTAAGTTCTTTCCTCAATGGAAGCTCAGTGAATACATGAATAACTGAACTGAATGCAACTGATTGGGATTCTCTGATATAATTGATGTATCATTAAAGTGTTTAAAATCAGAGAAAAACATCATCACTCTTCATCTTCTCACATTGCTCCATTTCTTCATCTCAAAATAGCTTTCCCAGCTTCTAATCTGGCCATGTTCCCAATGCTTTCCTTGTTGCTTAAAGGTCTTGCACGCTTATTCTCATCAACTCTCTGAGCAGTGACGAGAGAGGGTCACATGAGCCGTAAATAGATATGAAATCATTTTAGTTCAGAACAAAGTGATGAACATTGATGTCTGCTTCCGCTTTGTGTTTTAGGAAGACCTTCTGACCACTGAACAAAGATTTATGAATGAAGAAGATTGAAAGTAAGTAAACCACATCTGAGCTTTATATTGACTGTAGAAATTAATCCACACAAGGAGTTGGAATACAGTTCACTTGAAGTAATCCCAGGGAGCAGAAATCAAGGAACTAGAAAACATGAAACAGCTAGGCAGTGGTGGCGTGCGCCTTTAATCCCAGCACTTGGGAGGCAGAGGCGGATGGATTTCTGAGTTCGAGGCCAGCCTGGTCTACAGAGTGAGTTCCAGGACAGCCAGGGCTATACAGAGAAACCCTGTCTTGAAAAACCAAAGCAAACAAAAAACAAAAACAAACAAGC
>JADRCD010195663.1:0-36008 GCA_019843815.1 Montemys delectorum | reverse complement strand
CTCTCTCTCTCCTTCTCTCTCTCCTTCCTCTCCTTTCCTTCCCTCCACTCAACTAGCATATTTCCCCTTCCTACAATAAAATAACTCATTCATACATTGCCTCCTTTTTAATTAAGGCGCCTTGCAGCAAACAGGCCAAGCCAAGAGAGGAGAGAGAGAGACCTGGGCCTCACCATCAAGGCCCGCAGCCACCCAGGGAGAGAGAGAGCCACAGCAGGCTGGGCCTGGGCCACAACCCAGGCCCCCCTCCTCCACCTATTTGGAACAGCAGATGATGATACCTCTAGCATATATTTATCATTTAGGATTGGTTTAGTAATTCAATTGTTTGTTTGTAGGTTTCCATATGAAGCTGAAAGTTGTCCTTTCAATTTTTCTGAAGAACTGTGTTAAAATTTTCATAGAGATTGCCTACTTTCTTCTTTTCAGACTTGACTGGCAGTTTTCCAGAGAAAACCAGCTTGAGTTTGGAGCTGGGATAAAGCAATGTGTTGGAAGAAAGGATGGAGGAGAAGATTTTCATGATCTGATGGAGATGGAGACATAATGAAGGGGTTGTCCACAGCAGATGGGCTGCTACAGAGCTGTGGATGAGACTATGGACCTGTATTTGGAGGAAAAGAGGGGGTGGGGAAAATTTGCATTTAGGATATCTGCTTCTAATGCCAGAGTAGCTTCAGGGTTCCAGGGAGTGCCTGCTGAGCTGGGGGCGGGGGTAAAACAATGAGTTTGAAAAATAAAGTGTGATCAACTGTAGACAGGTATTATGGGTTTGTCTTAGTCAGGGTTTCTATTCCTGCACAAACATCATGACCAAGAAGCAGGCTGGGGAGGAAATGGTTTATTTAGCTTACTTCCATATTGCTGTTTATCACCAAGGAAGTCAGGACTGGAACTCAAGCAGGTCAGGAAGCAGGAGCTGATGCAGAGGCCATGAAGAGATGTTCCTTACTGGCTTGCTTCTCCTGGCTTGCTCAGCCTGCTCTCTTATAGAACCCAAGACATCCAGCCCAGGGATGGCACCACCCATTTGATCACTAATTGAGAAAATGCCCCACAGCTGGATCTCATGGAGGCACTTCCCCAACTGAAGCTCACTTCTCTGTGATAACTCCAGCCTGTGTCAAGTTGACACACAAAACTAGCCAGTACAGGGTTAGAGTTCTGTATTCTTTGATCTGTTTAAAAGCTGCAGATAAGATTAGTGGGTTTGGATTTAGAGGAATGGAGGGAGAGTGAGCATAGCTGGTTTTCTGGCTTGAGTCACAAAATATTTTTCAATCTATACTTTTCAATTTACAATGAATTAAAGGCTAAACTCAGAGAATTAGATCAATTGTTAAATTATTCTATAGACTACCATGGTAGTGGAGGGAAAGAGTGTAAAATGATTACCAAACCTTGAATCTTATGTCCCTTGGCTATAAACTGAAACTGTGCTATAATGTTTTATAATAAATGTCTATTTTTCTCAAATGGAGCATATCAAAATAAGCTAAGAATTACAGTTACTCTATAATTGCCAGTAAATTTAATCTCCAAGCTTCGAAATAAACCTTCATAATGTTAACTTATTTAAGAATTCAAGCTGGGCGGTGGTGGCGCATGCCTTTAATCCCAGCACTTGGGAGGCAGAGGCAGGTGGATTTCTGAGTTCGATGCCGACCTGGTCTAAAGAGTGAGTTCCAGGACAGCCAGGGCTGTACAGAGAAATCCTGTCTCAAAAAAACAAAAAAAAAACCAAAACAAAACAAAAAAAGAATTCACAAATTCTTTTTTTAATAGCTGAGTAGGACTCCATTGTGTAGATGTACCACAATTTCTGTATCCATTCCTCTGTTGAGGGACATCTGAGTTGTTTCCAGTTTCTGGTTATTATAAATAAGGCTGCTATGAACATGGTGGAGCATGTGTCCTTATTACATGTTGGAGCATCTTTTGGGTATATGCCCAGGAGTGGTATAGCTGGGTCCTCTGCTAGAACTATGTCCAATTTCCGTAGGAACTGCCACACTGATTTCAAGAGTGGTTGTACCAGTTTGCAATCCCACCAGCAATGAAGTAGTGTTCTTCTTTCTCCACAACTTCTCCAGTATCTGCTGTCACCTGAGTCTTTTATCCTAGCCAATCTGACTGGTGTGAGGTAGAATCTCAGAGTTGTCTTGATTTGCATTTCCCTGATGACTAAGGATGTTGAACATTTCTTTAGGTGCTTCTCAGCCATTTGGTGTTCATCAGTTAAGAATTCTTTGTTTAGCTCTGCACCCCATTTTTAATAGGGTTATTTGGTTCTCTGGAGTCTAACTTCTTGAGTTCTTTGTATACATTGAATATTAGCCCTCTATCAGATATAGGGTTGGTAAGCAGCATGCATATAGTAGAGGATTGCAAATTCGATCATCAATAGAAGGAGAGGACCACGACCCTGTGAAGGTTCTGTGCCCCAGTGTAGGGGAATTCCAGGGCCAATAAGTGGGAGAGGGTGGGATGGCAGGCAGGCATGGGGAAGGGGGAGGCAACAGGGGCTTGTTCTTGTTGTTTTTGTTTGTTTGTTTGTTTGTTTGTTTGTTTGTTTTTTGGAGGGGAAACTGGGAAAGGAGAAATTTACATGTAAATAAAGAAAATACCTAATTAAAAAAAAGAAAAATTTTAAAAAAAATACAACAGGAAAAAAAAAAAAGAATTCCCAAACACATGGACAAAATCTTACAGTCCTCAAATTCTCTCCCATGAATTGTCTGTACAAATAAAATATACAAAAGGAAATGATTTGTCCAGGAAAGGTAAGTTCAGCATTGATATTTGTATTATAAGTTTTTATTTGTGATTCATTTTCAAATTCATCTTATTTTTCATCAATCAAAAATTGGCAGAAATAAAAAGTTTCAGAGAACTTTTACAATTGTTTCCCTGCCAGGAAAGACCTTTCATATTAATGACCCGTCACCAGTACTAGAAATCATTTTATGTAAAAGCAGGTCATCTACCTTTGACTCAAGATTCCAGGCTTGGGCCCTTTGCTCTTTGGTTGGTGTTATTTTTATATAAAATGATTTAAAATTCCATGTGATTCTCACTTTTAGAACATTATTTTTATATCATTCAAACCCGTTCTACTTCACAGAAAAGTCACAGGTGCTCTCACAATTTCACAGAAGTAACAGCAAATATAGCTGTACTTTCTGGTTATCTCATGACTCCGGAAAATGAAGCAGGAGGATATTGAGTTTCAATCTAACTTGGATTTAATAAGGATAAGCTGTCTTAAAAATAATACGATTTTTAGAAATAGTCATGGTCATTCAAACAACCCAATCTTTAAATGGGAAAAAAAATGAGGAGGATGTGAATATTTGAGGGATGTGGGAAGTATAAGAGAAGTTTGAGGGAAGAGACAGGAGGCAGGAGGCAAAGCTATGGTGAAATTACATGGTTTATATGTACAGAATTCTCAAATATATAAAATAATTTTTAAAATAAAAGATTAAATTATTGGTGTCTTTGACTTGTCATTGGCACTTTTGGTTACATCTTAACATGTATGCATTCTCCATGTTTCTACTTCAGTATTTGATATACTATTAACCTCAAAAATGATCTTTGGTTTGTGGTATAATGTGTTCTTTCTAGCTTAGTCTAATAGTAACTTCTCAGGGAAAGTCGTAAAACAAACCTCAAACTCATTTTAAAAATCAGAGTACATTAACCTAATTTCTCTGTGCAGTGAGGATACAACCTGTCTCCACACTGCAGGAGTTGTAGAACATACACCATTGCTGCATGGTGATTTACACACAGAGAGTCAAAGTTAGAAGCAATCATTTTACGTATTAGAAACTGTTTCAAGGTGTAAGAAAGACATCCTCATGGTTTAGAAAGGCAAAATTAAAAAAAACCTATGGAGAAATATAAAAGTGAGAGTTCTGAATTAAACCCCAGAAGACGATGTTACATCACGCAGCCACACCTGTTACTCTTTCTTCATTTAAACTCCATAAATACTAAAAACAGGAACCCTTATCACATGCTGATATTCCTGCCCATAGCACTGATATCAAATCCTTAGTCTGGTGAACTTGTTGTGCATATCACTTTTTTTTTGGTTTGCTTCCTTCTCTCCATTAAATTAATTTGTTTGCCTTCACATATAATTACATATTTTTTCTCCCTTTTCCTTCCTCCAACCTCTCCGCATCAGTCCTCCACTCTATTTCTAATTTATGGTAACCTTAAAAAATATTATTCTATACCTATTTTATACACACACACACACACACACACACACATATATATGTATGTATGTATATATATATATATACATATATATATATATGGAAAATGTATTAATAGTATATTCAAATGATTATTTAAAATAGAATCACACCAATTTAAATGCCTCTGCTGCTCATTGATATCTTAATAAACAAAATTCCGTTTTTCTAGAAGAGAGCAGGAGACCGAGACCCTGATCAGCGGCAATCAGGGAAACTGTCATCCTCTTCAGAAAATGTACAGAACCAAAGTGGGTTTAAAGGACCGCCAGCAACTCTACAAGCTGATCATTAGTCAGCTGCTGTACGACGGTTACATTAGCATTGCCAATGGCCTCATCAATGAGATCAAGCCCCAGTCTGTGTGTGTACCCTCGGAGCAGCTCCTGCATCAAGCTAGGGATGGAGAATGATGATACTGCAGTTTAATATGCCATTGGTCGCTCTGACACGGTTGCCCCAGGCACAGGGATCGACCTAGAGTTTGATCCAGACAAGGTCACCAAAGGCTTCCGAGTATGAAACCTGTTATGTCACTTCCCACAAAGGCCCATGCCACGTGGCCACCTACAGCAGAATCGGGCAGTTGATAGCCACAAGTTCTGCTGACGCTTCCATAAAGATCCCGGACACAGAAAGAATGCTGCCCAAAAGTGCCATGCCCATTGAGGTCATGATGAATGAGACTGCGCAACAGAACATGGAGAACCACCCGGTGATTCAAACTCTTTACAACCACGTGGATGAAGTCACGTGTCTTGCTCTTCACCCAACAGAACAGATCCTAGCCTCAGGCTCAAGAGATTATACTCTAAAATTGTTTGATTATTCCAAACCATGTGCAGAAAGTCTTCAAATGCATTCAGGAAGCTGAAATGTTGCGCTCCATCTCTTTTCACCCTTCCGGAGACTTCATCCTCGTGGGAACGCAGCATCCCACGCTTCGCCTTTATGACATCAGCACTTCCCAGTGTTTTGTCTCCTGCAATCCCCAAGACCAGCACATCGATGCTATCTGCTCTGTTAACTATAATTCTAGTGCCAACATGTACGTCACTGGCAGCAAGGATGGCTGCATCAAGCTGTGGGATGGCGTCTCTAATCTCTGCATCACAACCTTTGAGAAGGCTCACGATGGGCGGAAGTCTGTTCTGCCATTTTCTCCAAGAATTCCAAGTACATACTCTCAAGTGGGAAAGACTCTGTAGCTAAACTCTGGGAAATATCCACAGGGTGGACACTGGTGAGGTACACAGGCGCAGGTCTGAGTGGACGGCAAGTGCACCGGACACAGGCTGTGTTCAACCACACTGAGGACTACATTTTGCTGCCTGACAAGAGGTCCACCAGCCTGTGCTGCTGGGACTCTAGGTCAGCTGAGCGCAGAAACCTGCTGTCCCTGGGCCACAACAACATCGTGCGCTGCATAGTGCACTCCCCCACCAACCCTGGCTTCATGACATGCAGTGATGACTTCCGAGCTCGGTTCTGGTACCGGAGGTCCACCACTGACTGAGCTGTCCCCACTCCTAGGGTTTTGTCTCAGGTCTGCCCTCCTCCTTGTGTCCTCACCAGTTGTGGAAGTGAGCAACTTGCACCATCTGTGGCAGATGTGTAGCCACCTGGCTCCTGCCTTGGATTTGTGTATGGAAGCTCCTTTTTACCTTGATGTAGAAGCCTGCTGGGAAAAGTTGGAAACGGACCTGTGCAGTTATCCTGTCACAGAGATTTTGAGGTGGTCTCCACCAGCTGAGAGAGTGCAGGACTTGGCTTGGCCTTCAACTCTTGTTCCAGAAGGACAGAGAGTAGAAGTACTTCCCGGGCCTCGGAGTCACACTTGTCACCTGCGCTGTCCTGCCCCCTCTGTATTTTCTTTCCAGATGCATTTTGGCACACGAGGAGGGCTACATCTCTGAGGACCTGGGTTCCATGTGGAATCACCTTGCAGGGATCCCAGTCCCATCCTGAGGTGACATCGTCCTGGTAATAAAGCTCAGATCCACAGTCAAAACAAAACAAAACAAAACAAACAAACAAACAAACCCACAAAATTTCTAGCATCCTTATTACACCTGAAGCTTGACATTTAGAAAATTTTTCTATTTTTTGTCTAACTATAACATTTGGTTATAAATCCTTTTTCAATTTAAAACTTGGTGAAACATTGAAGAGAATAGATGACTCAGTCTCAGAATACTTGATTAGTTCCTGGTTTTTGTAGACATAACTACAGAAATTAATAAACTAGAAATAATTTCATTCTCTCCTTCCTCCCCACTTCTCTTATGTGTATATATCCACATGTACACATGTGTCTATGTTTTTGCATAAGCCATAGAAGACAGAGAAAAGACAAACAAGCCGGGATAGGATATAAGTAGTGAATGGGAGAATGTATAGAAACAAATTCAGAAAACTATCTTCCAAAATATGAAAGGTTAAGGGCTTGATTAAGACAACTATGCATGAGATGCACAGGTCCCAAACAGTAGATAAAAGGCACAATAGCACTCTTACTTATGTGAGATGTTGTCTGAAAAAATGTTAGAGATGTTGAAAACTCCTGAGTCTTGGTGCAATAAGAGAAACTACTTTGTTAACAATGGTATAAATTACCCTCTTGAAATTAAAGAAAAGGAGTAATGCCCAATTAAGCTGCCTAATTGTTAATATGTCCAGTCCATAAAATGCATCTCACAGGTTCTCAATGGACTACATGAAATGTGCATGTCTTTTAATTTCAACATTATTTTAGAAAATAAAATAAGTGTGTGTGGAAAAAATGTGTACTCACGATGTGTTAGACACAATGCCTATTCACTAGGAACATGACACATGTTTAACAGGACATAATCATTTCATGGAAAATTCTTGGTGAGATACACAGGTGGTTTTAGAACTTAAGTTAATATTAAAACAAAGCAAGTAATACTACTGTCTATCCCTGATACTTTTCTCCTGACTTCTTTAATTAGAAAGCTCTTAGCAGACACATTATATTTCTATGTACATAAGGTAAATAGAAGATGTCTTATGTTTTCAACCTTGGAATATGAACATCTACTTATTATTGCCCACCCTTGAGGCTCCTCAAATGTACTCAGCAAACTTCTTTTTTTGGGTTGTTTTGTTGTTTGGCTGTTGTTATCATTTGTGTGTGTGTGTGTGTGTGTGTGTGTGTGTGTGTGTGTGTGCATGTGTGTGTGTTCTCTTTTGTTTTGTTTGAGACAGGGTCTCACTATATAGGCCTTACTGGTCTGGAATTTTATAAATGGACTAGGCCTGTGTTGACACACAAAACTCCACCTGTGTATGCAGTCAACGTGCTGTGATGAAGATGTGTCATGAGGTGTGCATCAGTGAACTATTCTTAAAAACTAAAATGAAGCTGGGCGGTGGTGGCTCATGCCTTTAATCCTAGCACTTGGGAGGCAGAGGCAGGCAGATTTCTGAGTTCAAGGCCACCCTGGTCTACAGAGTGAGTTCTAGGACATCAAGAGCTATACAGAGAAACCCTGTCTCAAAAAACAAAACAAAGCAAAACAACTAAAACAAAATAAAACAAAACAAAAACCCAAAATGAATAAGGAAGAATCTTGAGGCAAAGGTTAATCAAAATTATAATCCCTCTTCACTTTCATTTCTTACTTCTTAGGTTTATTTAGTTCAGTGTGTGTGTGTGTGTGTGTGTGTGTGTGTGTGTGTGTGTGTATTTGAGTGTGTGTGTTTGTATGTGTGTGTTTGAATTTGTATAGGTATATACCTTAGCATAGATGTAGACTTCAGAACACAACTTGCTGGAGTCAGTTCTATGCCTCTATGTACACCTGGAGGATCCAACACCACTGTGAGGCTTGGTGTCAGGATCTCTATAAGCTAAATCATCTTCCTGGCCCAAAATTTCTTCTTTCTTAAAGAGGAAGGATCCAAAGTCCTGGTTTGTCATGTGATTACTATTTTTTAGGGTTTAGAGGTTCAATGAATATTTATGAACTGGATTAAGAGGAGCTTTAGTTGAAATAACAAATAGTTATGTCAGAAAATAAACAGGGTGAAGTAAATACATATATCACCGTCAATTATAAATGATTAGTGCAATGAACCCTGCTCAGCCATGCTCCTTCCAGTGTGCACCTGTGCCATGAGCAGAGTTTCTGCTGTCTATCTCCAGACTCAAGTTGCAGCTCAAGCCTCAGGTGTTCTGATACATTCAAGACCACAGGTGAGACCCCAAAAACCGTGCCCCAATACCTGTCATAACCAGGAGCACCAGGACCGAAGGACCAAGGTACACGGCCCAGTCAGACACCCATGCTCCTTCGGATTTGCACCTGTGCCCAGAGGAGAGCCTCTGTCCTGGATTCATAGAACTCAGCCCACATCCAGATGTACTGTGACAACCAGGAGTTCTGATATATTCCAGGATCACAGTATCACATAATCACAGGATCACAAGCTCCCAGAGAGGATAAGCTCCAATCAGAGACAGCGAGATCAATTAATACCAGAGAGAGCCAGATAGTGACAGGCAAGCACAAGAGCATAAAAAAAAGAAACCAATACTACTTAGCAACACCAGAACCCAGTTCTCCTACCACAGAAAGCCCTGGATACTCCAACATACCTATAAAGCAAGACTCAAATCTAAATTCTCATCTCATAAAGATGATAGAGAAATTCATGAAGGATAGAAATAACTCCCTTAAAGAAATACAGGAGAACATAGGAAAACAAGTAGAAGCCCTTAAAAAGGAAACACAAAAATACAAACATTAAAGAAAATGCAAAAGGAGACAACAGTAGAGATGGAAAACCTAGGAAAGAAAGCAGAAGTCACAGATGCAAGCATCACCAACAGAATACAAGAGATAGAATAGAGAATCCCAGGTGTAGAAGACACCATAGAAGACATTGACACAAAAATCCAGGAAAACATAAAAAGCAAAAAGCTTCTAGCTCAAAACATTCAAGAAATCCAGCACACAATGCAAAGACTGAACCTAAGGATAATAGGTATAGAAGAGAGTGAAGACTCCCAATTCAAAGGGCCAGTAAATATCTTCAACAAAAATTATAGAAAACTTCCCTAACCTAAAGAAAGAGATGCCCAAGAACATAGAGGAAGCCTACATAAGAACAAACAGATGGGAACAGAAAAGAAATCCCCACCCCAGTCACATAATAATCAAAACATCTAATGCACAGAATAAAGAAAGAATATTGAAAGTCATAAGGGAAAAATGTCAAGTAACATATGAAGTCAGACTTAGCAGAATTATATCAGACTTCTCAACAGAGATTCTAAAAGCCAGAAAATCTTGGGCAGATGTCATACAGATCCTAAGACAACAAAAATCCCAGCCCAGGCTATTATACCTAGCAAAACTCTCAATTACCATATAGAGAAATGGAGGTATTCCAAAACAAAACCAAATTTAAAGAATATCTTTTCACTAATCCAGCTATACAGAGGATAGTAGAAGGAAAAGTCCAACACTAGTAGGAAAAATATACCCAAGAAAAAGCAAGAAATTAATCTTTCACAACAATCCCAAAATGAGAGAAACACACAAGCATAATTCCACCTCTAACAATAAAAGTAACAAGAATCAACAATCACTGGTTACTAATATCTCCCAACATCAATGCACTCAGTTCCTCAATAAAAAGACATAAGCTATCAGACTGTTTATGTAAGCAGGATCCAGCATTTGTTGCATCTAAAAAACATACTTCAGTGACAAAGGCAGAAACTACCTTAGAGTAAAAGCCTGGGAAAAATTTGGTTTTCAAACAAATGGTCCCAAGAAATGAGCTGGAGTAGCAATTCAAATATCCAATAAAATAGACTTTAAACTAAAAGTTATAGAAAAGAATGAGGAAGGACACTACATACTCATTAAAGGATCCACCAAGAGCTCTCAATAATGAACATCTATGCCGCAAATGCAAGGACACCCACATTTGTAAAAGAAACATTACTGAAACTCAAACCACACATTGAATCTCACATAATAGTATTAGGACATTTTGACACCTGACTCTCACCACAGGACAAATTGTGGAAACAGAAACTAATAGAGACACAGTGAAACTAATAGAAGTTATGAAAAATTGGATTTAACAGATACCTACAAATATCTACTGATATTTAACAGATATCTACATTTCACCCTAAAATAAAAGAATATACCTTCTTCTCAGCACTGCATGGTGCCTTACCAAAAATGGACCATGTAATCAGACATGAAACAAACCTGAACAGATACAAGTACATTGAATTAATCCCATATATTCTATCAGGCCGTTATAGACTATGGATAGTCTTAAATAACAACAAAAATAACAGAAAGCACATGTACACATCAAAGCTGAACAACTATCTACTCAATGATAACTTGGTCAGGGAAGAAATAAAAAACGAAATCAATGACTTTTTAGAATTTAGTGAAAATTAAGGCACAACATACCCAAACTTATGGGACACAATGAAAGCAGTGCTAAGAGTAAATCTCATAGTGCTGAGTGCCCCCAGAAATAAATTGGAGTGAGTGTACCCTAGCAGCTTATTAGCACATCTGAAAGTTTTAGAACAAACTGATGCAAATACACCCAAGAGAAGTAGACAACAGAAACTATTCAAACTCAAGGCAGAAATCAACCAAGTAGAAACAAAAAGAACTATACAAAGAATCAACAAAACCAGGAGCTGATCCATTGGATATTTAACAAAATAGATAAATCCTTAGGCAGACTAACCAGAGGACACAGTGACAGTATCCAAGTTAACAAATTAGAAATGAAAATGGAGACAAATATAATAGAAGACTGAAGAAATAAAAAAAAAATCATCAAATCCTGCTACAAAAGTCTATATTCAACAAAACTGGGAAAATTAGATGAAATTTTATTTTTTAGACGGATAGCAGGTACCAAGGTTAAATCAGGATTAGATAAATAATCTAAAGAGTCCCATAACCATAAGGAAGTAGAAGCAGACAATAGAAATCTCCCAACCAAAAAAGCCCAAGGCCAGATGGCTTTAGTACAGAATTCGATCATACTTTCAAAGGAGACCTGATACCAATACTTCTCAAATTATTCCAGAAAATAGAAACATAAGAACACTATCCAATTCATTATGTGAAATCCCCATTACACTGACACCTAAACCACAAAAAGACCCAACAAAAAAGGAAGACTTCAGGCCGATCTCCTTTATGAATATTGATGCAAAAATATTCAATAAAATTCTTGTAAACAGAAACCAAGAAAACATCAAAATGATCATTCATTATAATCAAGTAGGCTTCATCCCGGGAATGCAGGGATGATCAATATATGGAAATACATCAATGTAATCCAATGTATAAATAAATTCAAAGAAAAAAACCCACATGATCATCTCATTAGATGTTAAAAAAGAGCCTTTGACAATATACGACATCCCTTCATGATAAAAGCATTGTAGAGATTGTGAATTCAATGTCCATAGCTAAGTATAATAAAAGCAATATACAGAAAACCACTAGCCAACATCAAATTAAATGAAGAGAAACTCAAAACAATCCCATTAAAATCAGGGACAAGGATGGCTACTCTCTCCCTACCTATTAGATATAGCACTTGAAGTTCTACCAGAGTAATTAGACAACAGAAGGAGATCAAAGGGATACAAACTGGGAAGGAGGAATTCAACAAATCACTAATTGTAGATATAGTAGTATACATAAGTGATGCCAAAAATCTAACCAGAGAGCTTCTACATCTGATAAACAATTTCAGGAAAGTGGCTGGATATAAAGTTAACTCTAACAAATCAGTGGTCTTCCTCTACTCAAAGTGCAAATGGGCTGAGAAAGAAATTAGGGAAACAACACCCTTCATAATAGTCACAAATAATATAAAATATACTGCAGTGCTCTATCCAAGCAACTGAAAGATCCAAATGACAGGAACTTCAAGTCTCAGAAGATCGAAAGATCTCCCATGCTCATGGATTAACAAGATTAATATAGCAAAAAATGGTCATTTTCTGAAAGCAATCTGCAGATTCAATGTAATCCTCATTAAAATTCTAACTCAATTCTTCATGTAGTTAGAATGAGTAATTTGCAAATTCATTTGGAAAAACAAAATATCCAGAATAGTGAAAACTATTCTCAACAATAAAAGAACTTCTGGGGGAATCACTGTCCCTGACCTCAAGCTGTATTACAGAGTAATAGAGATAAAAATAATAATAATAATAAAAATAAAAATAGAAAACCAAAAACTGTATGGTATTGGTACAGAAAAATGTAGATAGATCACTGGAACAGAATTGAAGACCCAGAAATTAATCCACACATCTATGGTCGCTTGATCTTTGACAAAGAAGCTAAAACTATCCAGTGGAAAAAAGACAGCATTTTCTTTTTCTTTCTTTCTTTTTTTTTTATTTATTTTGAATCACTTTTACAGCTCAGATTTTATCCCACTCCCAATCCACCCTCCCACTGTTCCACATCCCATACCTTCTCCCCCCATCTCCAAGAGGATTCTCCCACCCCCACTCCAATCTCACCACACTGCACTAGACTCCCCTTCGGCCCCAAGTCTCTCCAGGATTAGGTGCCTCTTTTTTGACTGAGTCCAGACCCAGCAGTCCTCTGCTGTACATGTGTTGGGGCCTCATGTCAGCTGGTATATGCTGCCTTGTTAGTGGCTCAGTAATAGACAGCATTTTCA
Organism: Montemys delectorum; assembly: GCA_019843815.1. Lineage (NCBI taxonomy): Eukaryota > Metazoa > Chordata > Mammalia > Rodentia > Muridae > Montemys > Montemys delectorum. The sequence continues at coordinate 23,007 of JADRCD010195663.1, read as the reverse complement.
ACAAATGGTGCTGGTTCAACTGGTAGTCTGCATGTAGAAGAATGTAAATGAATCCATTCTTGTCTCCTTATACAAACTTGAGTCCAGGTGAATCAAGGACCTCCATATAAAACCAGATATGCTGATTCTAATAGAAGAGAAAGTGTGGAAGAGCCTCAAACACATGGGCACAGGGGAATTCTTCCTGAACAGGACACTAATGGCTTATGTTCTAAGATCAAAATTCAACAAATGGGGCCTCATAAAATTGAAATGCTTATGTAAGGCAAAGGACACTGTCAGAAGGACAAAACACTAACTTGAAGATTGATTAATCAATCCTACATCCAATAGAGGGCAAATATCCAAAATATACAAAGAAATCAAGAAGTTAGACTCTGTAGAACCATTTCAACCTATTAAAAGTGGGGTACGTATCTAAACAGATTATTCTCAACTGAAGAATGTCAAAAGGCTGAGAAACACTTAAAGAAATCAAAAGGACCCTAAGATTCTACTTCACACCAATCAGAATGGCTAAGATCAATATTGCAGATGACAGCAGGTGTGGTAAGGATGTTGAGAAAGAGGAACACTGCTCCATTGCTGGTGGAACTGAAAGCTGGTAAACCACTTTGAAATCAATCTGGTAGTTCCTAAGAAAATTGGAGAGTTCTACCTGAGGACTCAGCTATACCACTCCTGGGCATATACCCAAAAGATGCTCTAACATATAACAAGGACATATGTTCTACTATGTTTAGAGCAGCCTTATTTATAATAACCAGAAGCTGGAAACAACCCAAATGTCCCTCAATCAAAAAAATGGATACAGAAAATGTGGTACATTTACACAATGAAGTACTATTCTGCTATTAAAAACAATAACTTCAAGAAATTTGCTGGCAAATGAGTTCAATTAGAAAATATTATCCCAAGTAAGGTAACCCAGACACAAAGGAACACACATGGTATGTACTCAATGATAAGTGGATGCTAGCCTAAAAACTCACAATGCCCACGATAAAACCCATACACCATATGGAACTTAGGAGGAAGAAAGACCAGACTGTGGATCCTTCAATCATACATTGAGGGGTGAATAGGATAATTGCAGGAGATGGGGGGGGGTACATGGGACGGAGAGAGGAGGGGAGTGTATAAGGCTTCAGTATCAGGTACTGGAGGGGAATGGGAGAGATGTACAGAGGGTCAGGAAACTGAATAAAAATATGTAACAGTTGGGGGTGAGTAACTGAGGATAGCCACTCAAGGGTCCCAGATACCAGGGAAGCAAAAGGCTCCCAGGACCCAACAAGGATGACTTTAGCTGAAATGTGTAGCAAAAGGGATATAGAACCTGTAGAGACTACCTCCAGTAGTGAAGCAAGACCGCTGGTCGAGGGATGGGACCACTCACCCATCTCAAAGATTTTAACCCAGAAATATTCCTGTCCAAAGGAAAGATAGGAACAAAAATAAAATAAAATGAAGGAGAATCTGAATGAAGTGTCATCCGAGGACCACTCTACCTGGGGATGCATCCTGTCTGCAGACACTACACCCTGACACTGTTGCTGTTGTCAAGAGGCACTTGCCGACAGGAACATGGTGGGAATGTTTCTCGGGAGGTTTGACCAGGAACTGACCAATGCAGATGTAGATGGTTGGAGCCAACCATCAGACTGAGCTCAGGGACCCTGGTGAGGGAGCTGCCAGAAGGACCGGAGGAGTGAAGGGGATTGCAACCCCATAGGGAGAACAATGTTGGCTGACTGGACCACCCAGTGCTCCCTGGGACTTGACTACCAACCAAGGAGTGTACATGAAGGGATCCATGGATCCAGATACATATATAGCACAGGATGGCCTTCTCTGATATCAATGAGTGTAGAGTCCCTTGGTTCTGTGGAGATTTGATGCCAAGTGTAGGGGGATGCTGGAGTAGTGGGGTTGGGCAGGATGGGTGGGTGGAGGAATACCATCATAGAGACAAAGTGGAGGGAGGAAAGGTAGGATGTGGGAGAGGGGTTTGCAGAGGGATAACCAGGAAGTGGGATATCATTTGAGATGTAAACTAATGGAATGATTAAATAAATAAATAAATAAATAAATAAATAAATAAGCGATTAGTAAAACAATGGTATAATTCAATAGACTTAGGAAGGGAAACCACTATATTTTTATATTAAAGTCATTTTGAAAATACGTTTTAGTTTGGGATAAAGCAGAGACAGTATATCTCTGTGTTACTGACAGCATAAACATAGTGCTCACAGTACCTAAATTCAAATATTACACCCAAGTAAATACTAAAAACAGAAAGCCTTATGATTCCATAAGAGTACATAAGATTTATCAAAAATTTATAAAGAAATGCAAACTTTTTTTTTTTTTTTTGGCTTTTCAAGACAAGGTTTCTCTGTGTACCCCAGGCTGTCCTGGAACTCACTCTGTAGACCAGGCTGGCATCGAACTCAGAAATCCACCTGCCTCTGCCTCCCAAGTGCTGGGATTAAAGGCGTGTGCCACCACCGCCCATCTGGCTAGAAATGCAAACATTTAAAACATGCTACTCTCTACAGGTATCTAAAACACAATTATGCTTAGAAATATCTATAAATCTTAAACTGTCTGTATTAAGCATAACATAAATTGTCAAGTTGAGCTATTGGTTCTTTGATTCAATATATTTTCCTTTACTGTCTTTAAATGTCTAGGAAATTTTTCATTGCAATGGATTATAGGTTTAAAACTCCAGGAAGTAGTTTTCAGTGAATAATACAAAGTGAATAGTACAATCATTCAGTGAATAAAATAAAGTTCAAATTTTTATTTTTAGGCATTATTTTAGACATTAGGAGAGAAAATATCTCAAAGGGAAATTTACTTTGTTTGAGTGATCTTAACACCAACTCTTGAGATACCAGCACCATTAGATACAAGCTGAATTCCACAGTTACAGAAAATGTGAATTGTTCATACATTGGAATTTCCTTCTTGATGTTCTTTTTTCTTTTTAATTTTATTTTGTTTTTTACTTATTCACTTCACATCCCACTCACTGAGTCCCTCCTGGTCATTTCCTCTCACAACCCATCTAACACGTCCCCTGCCCTATTCCTGTCAGTTGTTGGGGACCACTTGAGCAGCCCCTACTCTGGTGCTTCAAGTCTCCTGAGATAACAGCTAAAGAAAATATGAAGAGAGTTTTAATATTGAGGAAGAAGAGGTCTGCCAGAATTCCAGCATGGATAGGGGAGAGGCTTCTGAAGCTCTATTCTGTCTGAGAAACCTTTCACAGTGACCTTCCCTGCAGGGATGCTAGCTCTGAGAGGTTAAACATGGCATCGGCAGTTAGATGGTACTACAACCATGGACATATAGTCAGCACTAAATGGACTCAGTGGAGCTTTTATATAAATGAATATGTAAAAGAATGAATAAATAAATAAAGGGCCATATGATACTGGGAGAGAAAAGTAGTGGGAAAGGGGAGGAAAGAACATTGAAGAGAGGCAGCAAAGGTTGGATGTGATTCATCAAGATACATTATATGACAATAAATGTCATATATATATATAGATATTTAATAGAAACATAACATTTTTAATTATTAGGAAGACAAATTAAAATACATGCTGAGATTACAATTTTATATACCATAATATGAAGTGTTTGGGGGGGCAAAAAGAATTTATAAATAATATCAGTGGTTGCTACAGGAGTATGGGCTGGCCAGAAGGATGGCAAAATGATATAAGACTTTATGAGTGACAGAAATATTTTACATCATGTGTAATGAGTAAATAGCTATACCCATAAATTTCATCATAATCTACAAGACAAATGATGGATAATAAATTGTAATTAGAGTAACATGAAGAGATATTTATGATTTTATTTCTAAAAAACTTTAATAATAAAACACTGGTACAGTATTGATGGACTTAAAATACTTAAATATACTCTTCCAAAATCCTCCTGCTTGGTGTCTTTCACTGCAATGAAATCATTACTGTCACTATTCTTGTAGACAAAGATTTCAGTGATTAGCATTTTAGGTGATTTTTTTCCCAAAGTTTAATGATTAGTTTGTGAGATAACCAGGGCTCAGATGCAACCCTACTTAACTTCACTTACAATACTAAAGTGGAAGCCGCATGAGTCTCTCAAGAGTAAATGTAGAAGTTGAAATATCACTCGTAAAACGTATGGAAATTGGATGGAATATTTTTAGTTTTTTGCTTAATTCTCATTAGCAGAAAATTGATACTCTTGAAGCAGAGGGAGGGAACAGGGGTTTGTTTTTGTTTATGTTTTTCTTCTTTTTTTGGGAGGGGAAATTGGGAAAGGAAATATCGTATAACATAAATAAAGAAAATATCTAATTAAAAAAAGAAAGTGTCTAGAACAATACTTAGCACATTAAATATTATCTGATTATTAGCACTTTATCCTTCATCTTTTCTATCAAAAACCATCCCAATAGCCAATGTTGAATAGATAATCTCACTTTTCATGCATTGTCACATCTCATGTTTTCAATTCAAGATTCTTAGAGACATAACCTTAGCCTCACACATTCATTTGGAAGCAAGTGCTGAAATTCTTTTCCTAATTATGTCTTAGGGTTTCTCTGATCATGCCTTTAGTCTATAAAATACTCTGAGGCCACATTTAGGTATCCCTGAGAACTTTCTTCATTACAAAGTAAATTCATTATTGATCTCAAAGCTTAAATTTCACGTAGATACGTCTACCATGCCTGGATTTTACCCATCATTGGAAACAGTTTGGTGGTAACTTCACTGGCCATAATCATAATATCAGAAAGTTCTAATTATTCTTATGAGCCTAAGTAATTCCTTTAAAGCTTAGTGGATGGAGGGGCCTGTGGGGCAGTGGGCAGTTCTGACAGCCAGAGTCTAGTAAAGCAGAGCCACCTCGGAACCCCTGAGACCCACTGAGCAATGTAAATTTGCTTATAAGGGATGGTAGGTGTTCGGTGATTGTTCCTGACACCAATGGCTCAGATTTCAGCCCAGACCCCTCACAGCTGCCCCTGCAGGAGATGTGTGCTCTATCAGGCAGACACTGCCTCAAACTGCCAGCATTCTGGCTGTGCCTTACACATAGTCATCTGACCACAAGCCTGCATGCCACGCCCCATACAATAAGAGGGGTGGTTTGCCCCCTTCTCACTCTCTTACTCTTACCCCTCTTGCTCCTCTCTCTCTCTTACTTCTCTCCCCTCTCACTCTTACTTCCTCTTGTTCTCTTGCTCTCTCTCTCCTCTCTGCTCTTTGTTTTCTTCTCTGCCTTTCTCCCTCTCCTTCTTTTCTCTCTCTCTCCTTCCTCTCTTTTCTTTCTCTCTACCCAACCAGCATATTCTATCCTTCCTACAATAAAATAACTCATTCATACATTGCATCCTGTCTTAGTCAGGGTTTCTATTCCTGCATAAACATCATGACCAAGAAGCAAGTTGGGGAGGAAAGTGTTTATTTAGCTTACTTCCACATTGCTGTTTATCACAAAGGAAGTCAGGACTGGAACTCAAGCAGGTCAGGAAGCAGGAGCTAATGCAGAGGCCATGGAGGAATGTTCCTTACTGGCTTGCTTCCCCTTGCTTGCTCAGCCTGCTCTCTTATAGAACCCAAGACATCCAGCCCAGGGATGGCACCACCCACAAGGGGCTCTACTCCCTTGATCACTAGTTGAGAAAATGCTCCACAGCTGGATCTCATGGAGGCACTTCCCCAACTGAAGCTTCCTTCTCTGTGACAACTCCAGCCTGTGTCAAGTTGGCACACAAAACCAGCCAGTACAATTGACCTCTTGCCAACTTGACACACAAACACATTACTATTAAGCCTCAACCCTTACCTTCTTATTCATCTCCAAGATCTAAAGTTCCACAATCTTTACATATTAAAAGTTCAATCCATTGAAAATGTTCAATATCTTTGAAAATTCCAAGTGTCTTAACTGTGGGCTCTATAAAATCCTTTCTTCCTTCAAGAGGGTAAAATATCAGGGCACAGTCACAATCAAAAGAAAAACAATGTCTGCGATCTAACTCATGATCTTCTAGGCTCCTCTAAGGGCTTTGGTCACTTCTCCAGCTCTGTCCTTTGTAGCACACATCTTGTTTTCTGGGCTCCAGATGCCTGCACTTCACTGCTACTGCTGTTCTTGGTGGTCATTGCATGGTACTGGCATTCCCAAAACACTGCTGTCTTCCGCAGTAACTAGGCTTCACCAATAGCCTCTCATAGGCTCTCTTGATGATGCCAAGCCTCAACTCCTTTGCATGACCCCTTCAGTCCTGGGCCATCGATTGCTACTGAGGCTGTACCTTGACCAATGGCCTCCCATGGCCTCTCACTGTGCTGAGCCTCAGCTGCTCTTCATGACCCCTCCATGCCTTCAAAACCAGTACCACCTGGGTAACTCTTACACATTACCAAGTCCAGCCACAGCACAAGGTATGAAGTTGGCTATCTCTGGAACACAGCCTCTTTGTGCTCTCAGAAAACACTTCCTAGAAGATGTCACCTCAGTGATGCTGGTCTCTTCTTCTTCTTTTTTTTTCTTTTTTTTTTCTTTTCCTTTTTTTTTTTTTTTTTTTTTTTTTTTTGAGACAGGATTTCTCTGTGTAGCTCTGGCTGTCCTGGTACTCACTCTGTAGACCAGGCTGTCCTAGAACTCAGAAATCCACCTGCCTCTGCCTCCCAAGTGCTGGGACTAAAGGTGTGCACCACCACCGCCCAGCTGGTCTCTTCTTAATCACTGCTAATTTCTTAGCTCCAGCTAACCAGCATCAATAGACCCAGTAATGCAAAGTTTTCACTTTAGTAGTTCTGGTATCTTGTTAATCACAGCTGATACTTCAGCCCCAGCTAACCAAAACCACAGAATCTTCACAATCAAAACAACATGACCCTGATAAGAGTCTTTAATCTCCCCTCTGAAATGTCACAAGCCAGGCCTCCATCTCTGCACTGTTCTCAACATGATCTTCCAAGCTCCTTCAGAACATCCCACAGAGTTCTTAACATCCAGTGGCTCTTCTAGCTCAAAGTTCCAAAGTCCTTCCACAGTACTCCCCAAAACATGGTCAGGTTGAACCAGGAATACCCCACTCCTGGTACCAATTTATCTTAGTCAGGGTTTCTATTCCTGCACAAACATCATGACCAAGAAGCAAGTTGGGGAGGAAAGGGTTTATTTAGCTTACTTCCATATTGCTGTTTATCACAAAGGAAGTCAGGACTGGAACTCAAGCAGGTCAGGAAGCAGGAGCTAATGCAGAGGCCATGGAGGAATGTTCCTTACTGGCTTGCTTCTCCTGACTTGCTCAGCCTGCTCTTTTATAGAACCCAAGACTTCCAGCCCAGGGATGGCACCACCCACAAGGGGCCCTACCCCCTTGATCACTAATTGAGAAAATGCCCCACAGCTGGATCTCATAGAGGCACTTCCCCACTGAAGTTCCCTTCTCTGTGATAACTCCAGCCTATGTCAAGTTGGCACACAAAACCAGTCAGTACTCCTCCCTTTTTAATTAAGGTACCATGCAGCAAAATGGTTAGCCCCAGGGAGAGGGAGAGAGAGAGAGAGAGAGAGAGAGAGAGAGAGAGAGAGAGAGAGAGAGAGAGAGAGACTGGGGTCTCAGCAGCAGGCCCCCTGCCACCAGAGAGAGGGAGAGCCTCAGTCAGGCAGGAGAGCCACATCCCAGGGCCCCTGCTTTTGGAACAACAGGGGCCTAGAGAGATGGCTCAGCCATTAGTGGCATTAGCTGCTTTTACACAAGAATCTGGTTCAGTTCCTAGAACTTACATGGTGGTTGCCAACCCTCCATAACTCTAGTTGCAGTGACTCCAACTCTTTCTTCTGGTCTCTGAGGGCAACAGGGAAACAAGTGGTGCACTAACATACACACAGGCAAAACAACTTACTCATAAATAAAATTTGAAAATAATAAAAATTTAAAACAGAAGTCAACATATGCTATTTATAAATAAAATTGAAATCACCCATAGCAAGAATATTGTAAAATATTCACAAAAATTATAACAATGACCCAAAGCATACTTACATACTACTTTATGTATTAATATACATAAAGAATAGCCAGCAGTTTAGACTATAAGTATGTGGTCATAATTCTCTTAAATGAAAATTTAAAATGAATATAAAAGAATATAAAATACAGTTTGGTGAAAAATCCATAAACTGCCAATCAAAAAGTAAAGAGTAAACTAATTTCAAATACATGAAACGTATCTTGTCTTTAATAGTGTCAGGTATTAGTGCTTGTACATATAATAGGTCTCAAGCTCAACTGGTTATTGTTTAGACATTTTCTCAGTCTCTGCTCCATCCCCCATGTCATATCTGCACTTATTTTAGATACAATAAATTTAAATTTTGGGTAGAAAGTTTTGTGGGTAGATTCTTGTCTTTATTTCTCCACTAGGTTCCTGCCTGGCTACAGGAGGTAGCTTCTTCAGGTTCCATATTGCAATGTTTGGGTGTCACAGCTAAGGTTACCACATTGGATCTTGGGTATCTCCCTTATCCCAGGCCCCTTTCTTGTCCTGGAGATGCCCCCACTTCCTTACCCCCATCAGTTGCAGATTTCCATTCATTTTCATGGCCATCTAGCCATCTCTCCTGTCCTTCCCCTCCCTGATCCTGAATCCCCATTCACCTCCACCCTTCTGAATTCCCATTCACCTCTCCCCCTACCCCTCCCAGGTCCCCTCCTTCAGTCTTGCCCTTATGACTATATCCTTCCCTCTTCTAAGTGAGATTCCACCTTCCACACTTGGGCCTCCCTCCTTGTTTAGCTTCTTTGTGTCTGTGGAGCATAGCATAGTACCTGAATTTAATTGCTAATATCCACTATAAGTGAATAGATACTATACATGTCCTTTGGAGACTAGGTTACCCCACTCAGGATGACATTCTCATGTCCCACATATTTGGGACATGAGACATCTCATGTCCCAAATTCATGACAAAATTCATGACATCTTTGTTTTTAATAGCTTAATAATATTCCATTGTATAGATGGACCACATATTCCTTATCCATTCTTCAGTTGAGGGACATCTAGATTGTTAACAGATGAATATCAATTTTACAAGTATTTAAATAAATATAGACTAACACAAAGAAGGAAAATAGAACCCAGCCTCAGAAACATATAGCTTATTGGTTTGAAGAAAAAATATCACTCAAATCAAGTGTTTAATGAATTGAGACTGAAGATAGACTCACTCTAGGAACAGGATACTAGAACCAAAAGATAAAGACAGTTTATAAATTTGTCTAGTTATAAAGAATCACAAAACCTTTTTAAGTAATAAGTAATTCTGTATTTTACATTGCATAATTCAGTTTAAATAAAAATGAGGTTAAATAAATTCACAACATTAAATTTCATCATTGAGAAATATTTACAATTGATCATTTATATTCACATATATAATGTGGAATATGTATATATAAAATGAGTTTTAACTACTGAATTTACCTCTGCATTTATAGAGAATTTAAATCATTTTGATTTTGCCAATATAGTTCAGAAAATCCAGTGTATTTTAAGCAGTAACACCATAACATTTTCTAACTAAGAGATACAATATTAAAGACAAAAATTACACAGGACAATAAAAAGCAGAGCAATTTAGATGTGGGTTTCAACAATTTAAAATAACTCTATAAAATATACATTGTAATAAAATAAAATAAAATAAAATAAAATATATATGGATTTGTTCTAAAACATGTTAAACTATTCAGTATAACAAAAAAGAACTCACAACATGTGACTACCTGTAAAGCCTCTGATAAATGGTTAAAACCTTGGTCAATTAGATAAGTTAATAATATGCCACTAACTGGAAATACTAAACTATGTGTATATTACTACCCAGAAATGAGTAATTTCCAAAATTTAAGAATTTAATTCTGCTTCATAGATAGCTGTGCTTTGTACTATAAATATAAATATTTCTGAGTCAACATATTACATAAGTAATTTTTGTCAGGCTGTATTAGTCATGTAAATGAGTAACATTTTATTCTCAAAACAACAAATTGAAAAATACTTACTTCATTAAGCAAAGAATATTTATGTAAAAGTTATTGGGAATACTTGGTATGTGATGTGGATATGAAACATTTTAATAGCTAATTTCTAGCAACAAAGAAAAATTAGGCCAATATATAAATTTAGGTGTCATTTATATACCTGTCATTCAAATACATATAAATTTAAATAACAATGCTATTTCTACATTGCAGGGATGATAAGAAGTTTACTTTTGTAACAAATACACCATGAATGGAAACACACTTCCAATTCAGGAATTTCAGAAAAAAAAAAAATTGTTCTGCAAAGCATGGCCTAGGTGAAAGATTTTACTGTAACTATGAGAGGAGTTACAGCCAGAAGTATTGGGAATAGTCCAGACCAGAGAGTGCAAGTAGTAAACTGCTCATAGCCAGAAGATTGGATGGGGCCATGAGAGGCAAGAGAAAATGAGTGGCAGAGTAACAGAGGAAGAGAAAAAGATGAGAGATGAAGTGGGTAAGAAAATACGAGAGAACACATTAAAATAGTAGAATGAGACCAAGGGAGGCAAGCTCTTGTGTTGGAGAAGTTTAGGGTAAGGATAAGTAAGAGGAACAGAAAAAGCAAGGATGACAGCATGGACTCTGAAATGTGTAGTTGGCACTTGTGATACCAAGTGTGCCTGGAGGCCAATATGCACTTTGTTAATGCATGACGATGCATGCTAATAACTACCACAGACAGTCTTGCCAGTGATAAGGGAAATGGATCCTTTGGTAGAATAGAGGAGAACTGGCTTCACAAGTTTTTCAGTGTTTGATATCAAATGCCAGGGTAGGATAACTGAGGTGCTTACTAACCTATCAGAGAAAAGGCTGGCCTCTTCCTCAGCCCCTACTAGTCAGAGAGCCCTGGCTCCTTATCACTTCTCACCTTGCCTCCTACCCCAAACTCTCAGTCAGGGGCTGGGCTGGGTTGACATTTCCCTAGCTTTTCTAATGCAATACATTTCAATGGCCTCCAGGTTTCCTGTTCTCCTAATCTCCTGGTCTCTGAGTCTGCTCATCTGTTCTCCTAATCTCTTAGCTTCTGGATTTCTCCTCTCCTCATCCCCTTTCTTCACACTGTTCAGTTTTCCAGTCATGTTTCAGTCTGGACTCTCTTATATCTTTCTGACTTCACCTGTGTTCTTCCTTATATCTATAACTTTAGTTATATATAGATATAAAACCTCAACCTCTTAAGATCAGTTCTGACCTCCTTCCTTCCTTCCTTCCTTCCTTCCTTCCTTCCTTCCTTCCTTCCTAACTGTCTGATTTTGGGGGTAACAATAACAGGAGTAATTAAAGGAAACCAATTACATAGTTCTTTAATTTCAGATTTGTAAGATTTGAATGGTATAATACTTTTCACATATTGAAACTTCAAGCTCCAAAAACATATATTTTCATAGTCTTTTTTCTTTTAATAATATTCTTTAATTGTTGATATTCATATCCCTAAATAAATGAATTTGAATTTGAAAGAGAGTAAGGAAGTATATGGGAATACTAGAGAAAATAGGTGAGAATGGAAAAAATGGTGAAATTATACTATAATTTCCCAAAGTATAAAAATAGCCATAAATACATTAAATTCATAATATCATTTCAAAACAATGTTTAAAATAGCATAATTATTTCTAGCATCTAGTATTTTGTAACATCTCCACAAAAGTAATTATCTGATACCTTAAGCAGGTTCTAATGATGTTAAGATATTTGGGAACTCTATGTAACATATGCACTTAGTGTAATATAGCCCTTTGTACCCAATACAACCTGGTTACATACTAATGCTAGCATGCTGTCCTATTTTTTCTATTTATTTAATGATACAAGAAACATGGGCATTTATGTTATGTGAGCAAAGGTGCTAGAAAAAAGAAAGTCATGTCTATATCATATGAGCATCATAAACAAAAGAAAGAATAGAAAATTTTATTCTATGTTTTAAACAAAAACATAGAATATGACTGACTTCTATGAAATAAAAATATTGCATTTCCAAACACTGAAATGGTAAAGATTTACTATTACAATTTTAAAATTTAATTTATAGCTGTGGAAGAAATACATACTTTTTAAAATAATAGGATTCACTTTATAACCATGTGCCCAGTGAGGAGCATCTCTACCACTGAGCTATAGTCTAAGAATAATGCTGACAAAGATGTGACCTGAGTTTAAAGTTCACTAAAATATTTTATCAAAGGAAAACTCCATAATCTTTCCTTAGTAAAATCCTGGGGCTGAGACAGTTGCTCACTTGCTACCTTTGTTATCTATTTATAAGGTCCCAATTTCTAATCCATGTCTTATGTGAAAACATGGTAATGTATATTTGTCATTCCAGTGTTTCTATGGTAAGATGGGAGGCAGAGACAAAAAAGTTCCTAGAAAATTACTAGCCAGGTAGTTAAGCCTAAACATATTTGAAAATATATCTCTATCTCAAACAAGGAAAATGTTGAGGACTAATAATTAAAGCTAGTCTCTGTGAGGGTAACCTCTTCCAAACTTATATTATGGCAAGTATTATTTGAAATTTTAACTTGAGTGATACAACACACACATAAAGACAAACATGTGCAGGTGCATGAACATGCATGCATGTGTGCATGTCCACACACACACACACACACACACACACACACACACACACACACACACGAACATGTATGCATTTGCATATATATGGGCACGAAAGAAGGTCTACACACTGCAAATAGAGAACCTATATCAGACCAAAGTATCAAGTCTCTTAAAGTCTAACTCGGTTAACCAGGGAATTAGGGAATTTATTGGAGTTACCAATAGGAATACGGAACTGGGGTTACTTACAGGAGAGCAAGAGTAACTCAAGGCAGCTGCACCACCAATGTGCGTTAGTATGCACAAACCTGCAACCATGAAGCTCTCTGCACAGCCTGTATAGGTTTAAGAATCTCTTTTCAGCAACTCTGCAGCTCAGAATCTAACTCCCAGCAATTGTATCCCTGGGAAGGAATTTCCATCCATGTGAAATTTGTTCATTTCTGTGCTCCACATTACCCCCCCCCCCCCCCCCCCCAGACTCCCTCCTAAAGAAAATCTCTATATTACTAATAAGGATTTATCCTTTCTGACTCTCTTTCTTTTTCTGTTTTTCTGTCTTTCTCTGTTTCTGTCTCTGTCCCTGTCTGTCTCTTTGTCTCTCCCTCTCTTTCTCTTCACTCAACTCTTCTCTGTCTTTCTGTTTCTATGTCTCTTTTTTTTTAATCTTTCTGTCTCTTTCTCAGATACATATACATTTCATACACATACAGACACACACAAATAATATAAACCTGAATAAGAATATATTCCTTACTTACCACTCAGGAAGTAAATGAACTTTGTCTTGATATAAAGCCAAACTATATTCCTTAAATCCTATGCTTGCTTGCTTTTACAAATGTTTTGATCCTTCATTTCTATTCTTTACCAGTTGCCATGCAACTTGAAGTATTTATCATGAGTTGAGTGTTTTGTGGACCACCAAGCCATAAAATTGAAAATGGGTAGAAACATCCATCATCATATGAAAACAGCATATATTGACTTCAGCATTTCAGTATGGAGGAACTGAAATTGATATAGAATAGAATTTTTGAGAGAATAGCATTAATTCTGTTATGAAAGCAATCACCACCATTTGCATTTGAAAATACATCATTAAACTCTTATAGTTTTCTTTTTCAGTTTAATTAGGGAAAATCAATGGTGGATTCTCATAATTTAATATTTTGAAATATTGTTCTATAATGCATATTCACTGTTTTTATTAAGCAATAAGTAATACATTTTAAAAATTAATTTTTATGCTTAGATTTTAAATCAAATTTTCTCTTTACACAACAAAAAATGGATTATAGATGTTAACCTGTAATGATCTTTCTCATTGCACAGAGAAATACAGAATACATTTAATAAAAATTAAAAAATAATTATAAATCCTACTTATGAACCCAAACATACAATAACATAATCTGAGGCAGGAAGAAAGATCCCATATTCCTTTAATAGTTTCTGTGACTTAGTGTTTACTTCCAAAATATTTGTGAAGGATCAGTGATATCTTATATGTAAACATTTTAAAAACTAAATTTCTCCAAAAGGAAAACACAGTTTGTGACTTATAAACATCAGTGGATAGATGCTTTAGCTACATTTTCAAATATCTTCAAATTTTGTACAAAGTATCATACAGTATGTACTCTAACTAAGACTCAGCTCACAATGTTGTATGCTTTTCATACCCAGAAATCACCAGCTGCCTTTCAGTAAATACAGTAAGCCTAGTCAATATACGATATGATAGCATAGTATCACGTGTTGCTGTGCCATTCTTCCTATTTTATTTTAGATGGTTGGATATTGTAACAGCATTAATAAGTACTAAAAAATTTATTAATTTATTCTTGTCTTACATGGTACATCCCTAATGTAGTTTCCCTCCCTCTTCTACTCTCAATAATCCTCCCATTCATCCCTCCCTATTCCTCTTCACAAAAAGGCTTGTAAATCAGTTATATCAACCAAACATGGCACTGGCACCTCCTCTCATATTAAGGTTGGACAAGGCAACCCAGTAGGAAGTAAAAGGTTGTAGAAGAAGACAAAAAGACTCAGACCTGTGCAGTCTTCTTGGTTTTATGTTCAGTCTTCATGAGCCTTTATGAGTCAGATATGATGACTTTATGGGCTTTCTTATGATATCCTTGACGCCTCTGGCTCAGGCAATCTTTCTTCTCCCATTTCCTCAGGGTTTCAACAACTCCATCTAATGTTTGACTATGGATCTCTGCATGTTTCAATCAGTTTCTAGATGAAGACTCTGATGATTATCCTGACTACAAGGATAGCAGAATATCATTAGGGTTCATTTTGTTGACTTTTTTGTTTGTTTGTTTGTTTGTTTGTTTACTTTGTTTTTGCCAGTCCTGATTAGTTCAATCCTAGGTCTCTGGATTATTCTGCCTCTAATTCCTACCCCTCCAGACAGTATCAGGTTTTGAGTTACTCTCTTGGTATGGGTGGGTCTGCAGCCAAACACATAATTGGTTGGACCCTCCCACACTTTCTGCATAACAATTACTCAGCACATCTTGAAGACAAGCAAATTTGAAGATTTTGTAGCTGGGTTGGTATCCCAAGCCCTCCACTGGAAATCTTTCCTGGTTTCAGCACATGACCTATTCAAGCTTCTTATCCTCTATTGCTATTCATCTTAGATTCCTGGTTTACCTGAGATGTCCCCCTGACCCCTGAATGTCTGTTGTCTCTCCAAGTACATTCTCCATCTTATGTCTACCTGTTGCTTCCTGTTCCAGTACCCACTTAATCCTAGTCTACCAAAAATAGTTTTTAATTTTTCTCATAGGGAAAAACCATGATATTGATTTTCAAAGTTGCTATACAAGTTTATATTCCAGCTAACAATGGAAGAGTATTGTTGCCCTTACCTATATCATCACCAGCATTAGCTGATACTTGTGGGTTTTGTTTTTTGGTTTTGGTCCACTTGGAATTCAGTCTTGTATGGTGATAAATATGTACTATTCACATTCTTCTCCATATCAACATACAGTCAGACTAGGACCAATTCTGAAGTTGTCTTTTTATATTGAATACTTCTGGTTTCTTTGACAATAATTAGGTGTCCATAGGTGTGTGGATTTATATCTGGGTCTTCTATTTGATTCCTTTAATCAACCTATCTGTTTTTATGCCAACCCTATGCAGTTTTTATTACTATAGTTCTGCAGTAGAACTTGAAATAAGGGATGGTGATACTTCCGGAAATTCTTTTATTGTGCAGGGTTGTTTTTAGATAGCCTGGGGTGTTTATTTGTTTGTTTAGTTGGTTTTGGTTTGGTTTTTCGTGTGAACTTGAGTATTGTTTTTCAAGGTCTGCAAAAAATTGTGCAGGAATTTTTATGGGGACTCCACTGAATCCATAGATTGCAATTGGTGAGATGTCCAGTATTAGTTTGTTAATTTTACCAATTGATGAACATGAGTGATGTTCCATCTTCTGAAATCTTTTTAAATATGTCTTCAGAAATATGAAGTTCTCATATAGAACTTTCCTTTGCTTAGTTAGAATTAATCTCAGATTTTTATATTATTTGTGGCTATGGTGAAGCATATTGTTTCCTTGATTTCAATTTTTCAGCCCTTTTATCATTTATGTGTACAAGGGCTACATATATGTTTCCAAAGTGATTGTATCCAGCCACTTTGCTGAAGGTACATGTCAGAATTCCTCACAGAATTTCGGAGTCACTTATACATACTTTCATATCATCTACAATTAGCAATATTTTGTCTTCTTGCTGTCTAATTTATAATAGCTTATATCCTTCCTGTAATTGTCTTGTTGCTCTAGCTAGAATTTCAAGCACGATAGTGCATAGATATGGAGAGAGTGGACAGTCTTGTCTTGTTCCTGACTTTAACAGCATTGCTCTGTGTTTCCTCCTGTTTAGTTTGTTGTTGGCTATGGCTTGCTGTGGATTACCTTTAATATGTTTAACTATGAGCCTTGTATCCCTCAGCTTTCCAAAGCTTTTATCATGAAGGGGTGTTAGACTGTGTCAAAGGCTTTTTCCCGCAGTTAATGAGATGATCATGTGGTTTGTTTCTTTCAGTTTTTTTTATAGAGTGGAATATATTGTCAATTTCTCATATATGCTATACCTCTGGGATGAAGACAACTTAATCATGCAGATGATGTTTCTGATGTGTTCTTGGCTTCAGTTTAAAGTATTTTATTGAGCCTTTTACAACTATGCTCATGATGGAAATTAGTCTGTAATTTTCTTTCTTTGTTGAGCCTTTATGTGGCTTAGGCTCAGATGGCTGTGGCTTCCTGAAATACAGCGGGCTGTGATTCTTATCTTTATGTTTTGTGGAATGACATGAAGAGCATTGGTTTTAGCTTTTCTTTGAAAGTCTGGTAGAATTTGATTGTAAGACCAGCTGGCCCTGGGTTTTTGTTGTTGTTGAGAGACTTTTAATGACTGCTCATATTTTTAGGTACTATAGGTCTATTTAAAATGTATGTCTGATCTTCATTTAACTTTGCTAATTGGTGTCTATCAAGAAAAATGATCAATTCTTTTAGATTTTCCACTTTGTGAAATACAGGTTTTTGAAGTATGATATGATTTTTTAATTCCTTAGTTTCTGTTGTTATGTCCCCTTTCCTTTTCTGACTTCATTAATTTTAATGTTTTCTTTCAGTTTCTTAGTTTTGAAAAGTGTTTGTCTGTCCTATTGATTTTCAAAAAAATTTAACTCTTTGTTTTATTGGTTCTTTGTATTGTTCTCTTTGTTTCCACTTTGTTTATTCCAGCCCTGAGTTTGATCATTTCCTACCTTTTACTACTCTTGTGTGTGCTTACTTCTTTTGGTTCTAGAGCTTTAAGGCATTGCTACTTGCAGATGATACAGCAGTATACATATAGGTGACCTCAAAAATTCTACCAGAGTACTCCTAGGGTTGACATACACCTTTTGTGAAGTATCTGGATATAAGATATAAGATTAACTAAAAAAAATATTAGTAGCCTTTGTATGTTAAAAAAAAATAAGAGGGATAAGAAATAAACCAGGGCAACAGTAGCCTTCCCAATAGCTACAAATAATACAAAATGTCCTGGTGTAACTCCAACCTAGAAAATGGAAAACCTATATGAGAAGAAATTCATGTTCTTGAAAAAAAGTGAAGAAGATATCAGGAAATAGACAATTTTTATATGCTCATGGATCAGTAGAATGAGATAAGAAAAATGGCCCACTAACTAACAACAATCTACAGTGAATTAAATTCCAATAAAAATTAAATTTTTTAAAGTCCTTGAAAATATAATAATCAAATTCATACAGAGAAACAAGAAAACTATGGACATTTTTACAATCCTGTAAAATAAAATAACTTCCAGAGGTATCACCATCCTGACTTCAAGCTGTACCAGCAAGGAATAGTAATAAAAAATATATTTAGTTGGCATAAAAAGTGACAAGATGACCACGGGATTTGAATTGAAGATGCAAAAATAAACTCACATACTTACAGACTGTTGATTTTTGACAAAAAAGCCCAAGCTGTACATTAGAAAAAAGAAAGCATCTTTTCTCTAATGATCCTGGTCTAACTGGATATCTGCATGTAGAAGATTGCCAATAGATTCATATTTATTACCCTGCCCAAAACTCAAGTCCAAGTAGATCAAAGAATTCATCATAAATTTGATACGCTAAATCTGATAGAAGAGAAAACAAAATAGCTAAGATCAAAAACTCAGGTTACAGCAGATGCTGTCTAGGATGTGGAGAAAGAGGAACATTCCTCCATTGCTGTGGGACTGCAAGATGATACAACCACTCTGGAAATCAGTTTGGCTGTTTCTCAAAAAATTGGACTTAGTACTACCTGAGGACCTAGCTCTACTACTCCTAGGCATATACCCAGAAATGCTCCAACATATAACTAGGACACATGCTATGTTCATAGCAACTGTATTTATAATAACCAGAAGCTGGAAAGAACCCAGATGGCCTTCAACAGAGAAATGCATACAGAAAATATGGTACATTTGCACAATGGAATATTATTCAGCTATTAAAAATGATGACTTCATAAATTCTTAGGCAAAGGGAACTAGAAAACATCATCTTGAGTGAGGTAACCCAGTCACAAAAGAACACACATGGTATATATACATTTACTGAATGGATATTAGCCCAAAAACTTGTAGTACCCAAAATACAATTCAGAGACCATATGAAGCTCAAGAAGATAGAAGACCAAAATGTGGATGCTTCAGTCCTTCTTAGAAAGGGGAACAAAATATTCCTGGAAGGTAGAGGGTAGGAGGGATTTGGGAGAAAGAGAGGAGGAGGAAGGCGAAAAGGGAAACAGGATCAAGAATGAGAGGAGATAGAATAACATACAGAGGGTCAGAATTTGAACAAAGGTGTGTAGCAACGGGGGATGGGGAACTTTGGGTAGTCACCAGCAGGTCCCAGATGCCAGGAAAACAAGATGTTCCTAGGACCCAATAGGGATGAGGCTAAGTGAAATGTGCAGCAAAGGCGGGGAGAACCTATAGAGACCATATCTAGAGGTTAGGCAAGGTTCCCAGTTGTAGGATGGGACCACCTACGCATCTCCAAATTTTTATCCAAAATAACTCCCATCTAAAAGGAATTTGGGGACAAAGTGTGAAGTAGAGACCAAAGGAAAGCTCATCCAGAGACTGTCCCACCTGGGGATCCATCCCATACACAGAAACCAAACCCAGACACTATTGTGGATGCCAAGAAGTGCTTGCTGACAGGAGCCTGATATAGCTGTCTCCTGAGAGGCTCTGTCAGAGCCTGACAAATACAGAGTAGTATGCTCGAAGCCATCCTGGACTAATCACATGGTCCCCAATGGAGGTGTTAGAGAAAGGGCTGAAGGGACTGAAGGGGTTTGCAACCCTACAGGAAGAATAACAATATCAATCAACCACCCCCCCCCCCAACTCCCAAACTCCCAGGAACTAAACTACCAACCAAAGAGGGCTCCATGGCTCCACCTGCATATGTAGCAGAGGACATCATTGTTTGACATCAATAGGAGAGGCCCTTCTCTCTCCCTGATCCCTTTCTCCCAGTTCCTAGGTGGCCTCACCTCTTCTCTCTCTCTGTTCTCTGCCCCATCTCTTTCTCTACCTTTACTCCCTTCTCAATTCCCCTTTCCATGCCGCCAAATAACCTCTCTTCTGTACTATACCCTTATGGCTGGTACCTTGGAGAAAAGGGATGCCTCAGCATGGGCCCCCTGAGGTACCACTCCCACCTCCCATACCATGTGATATAAGACACACTTGGCCTTTAAAAGAACATAACATGTACATTGGGAGTGAGTTGGGAAACAAGCCCACACTTTCGGCCTAGGCATTTATTCATATATAAATAAACCTCTGAGTTGTTATTCAGGAACTTGGTCCTGGGTGAAAAAGCCAAGATTAAATAAAAGTCATTAATTTGAGAGGGAAATGCAGACAACAGGCCTTGGGCTTGTGGCCAGGTGGGAGCTATGAAGATTCACTGCTCAAATTTGGAGGATTTTTATTTTGTTTTGTTTTTGTTTTTGTTTTTGTTTGTTTTTTCTCTGACACAAGGTTTCTCTGTGCAGCCTTGGCTCTTCTGGAACTTGATCTAAAGACCACATTGGCCTTAAACTCAGAGATATTTACCTTCCTTTGCTTCTCAAGTGCTGAGATTAAAGCTGGGTGCCACTATTGACCAGCTATGTATAAATTCTAAAAAAAAAATTTTAAAAATAAATAAAAATTTGGAGTCAAATTCTGCTTGTAAAATGGAATGTTTCAGGAAAATGCAGCAGTGAATAACTTAGGTCAGAGTACAGCCTGACCTCAAGTATGTTAATAGAGAAAAACAGATTTGTCACAAATTGGTGTGAAATACAGAATTATTAAATGATAACTTTGGATATGCTGTTGTTTATTAGAATGGTCGCCTTTGTTTCCCCATTTCTTTTTATACCTTGTGTTAGTTTTGTAAAAATAACTACTGTATTTTGTAAAAATAACTTTTGTAATATTTGCAAGATGATATAGCAATTTAAGGGAAACCTGGGCTTTGATATCTTCCCAGAATAAAGAAATAAATGAAATATATTCAAATATTTTGGAACATGTATCTTGTTTGTGCCTGTGTGAGCTCTTTAGTGGTTTGATGTTGTTAACCATTTTCTTTCAATGCTGTAATATCTCAGAATTTCATGATAGCTTCTAAGGTCTTAAATGTCTTCTAAGAATCTCCTCCTTATAATCTCTTGACCTTGATATACTTTCTACCCTGCAGTCACTCTGGAGTTTTTATGTGTATGTCCTCCCTCGATCTTCTACAGCTTTTAATACATTGTGTTCCAAATTAAGTCATCATTCCCCATTGGAGCTCCAGGTCAGACAAGCTTAATTCATAGAAAGTTCAGAATACTGCAAGCATAGTATTTTCAGTTCCTGCACAAAGCTAATAAGTTAGATTTTTGCCTGTCACTGCCTAGTGATTCAGTCTCAGGTAGGGAGTAAAGAAATCAAAGTGCCATGCATTTTTATATATTGGGCTTTTGCTTGTTTGTTTTATCGTTGTGGTATTTATGTTGCCACTGTAACTGTGGATCTTTCATTAGTATAGCTCACTAATAAGACTGTGGTGCTTATTAGTATTCAAATTAATCTGTTTTTTTCCATGTGTGGGAATTAGTATCCAGAACATTTTGGTGCATACTCTTCCTAATGCTATTGTGTGAAGTAGCTACTAGTACTGACTCTTTTAGACAAGTCACATTTTACTTTTCTCAAAAACAAGTTAAGTCATGCTATTATTTTAATAGACTCAAAAATATTTGAATTTTCATGATAATATCCCAAGAGAACTATAAATCGTTTATCTGATTAAAACCTTTTTTTCTTTGCTTTTCCTTCTGAGTTAAAACTGGTCTTATTTTAAAAATATTTTGTTTAATACTCACACATGTATTTGTTGTGTTTGGATCTAATACATCCCCCATTCCCTTTCCTCTAATTTTTCCCATTTTCTTTGATCCTAACATTTTACTCTAAACCTCCTGTGTATGTTCTCTCTCCCACTATCCCTCTCCTCCCCCCTTGCTCACTCCATCTCAAATTCATCATGTTAATTTCATTCAGTGTTCCTTAGTGTATATAGGTATGGGTATTTCTTGTGGCTGTCTTCTGGGGATTACATACCTCAACCATCATTTGTTTTTTTAAATAGAAGGAGTTCATTAGGCAAGCCTTTATTTATGCTGCAGGTGTGACTGACTTCATCTTGTATGAGTCATGTGTATGCAATCTTGGTCAGCGAGTTTGAATGTATAACTATGCTGTCATGTCTGCCAAATACTGCTCCCCTATAGACATTTACTATTTCCTGCTCTAATGATCATCCTCTTCCATGATCATCCTGAGCACTGTCAGCATGAGGTGTGGTATATATTTACAGGTCACTGGACTCTGTATTAATTGCCCTGTAAGTTAATCACCAAATAAAAGAAGTTTGTCTGATTAGGTTTGAAAATTGCAAAAATCTAGAGATGTAAAAATAATAATTTAGGGAAAAGATTGTATATGTGTCCATTTAGAAAAATATTAGTATTAAGTTCATCCATAGTCTATAACTTAAGCACTCATATAATTTTTGGCCCAGTTAGAGGCTCTGGCTATGGATCCATTTTATGAAATGGACTGTAAAATTGAACAAAAATTAGTTGGTTACTACCACAAAATTGATGCCACTTTCAACCTATCAGTGAATACCCTCCAAAGGGAAGTGTCTTTCCTCTTTCTCCTCCATGCAGGATTTTTTCATTTGCTTGAACTTGTGTAATGCCTTACAGGTAAATATGACTACTGTAAGTTGATGTATTCGAAAACTGTGTCATGTACAGAAAACAGCATTTCACAGTATTCCTGCTCATCTCCTGACTCCAATATGCTTGCTGTACCCTTCATCTCAATATTCCCTGAACCTAGAATTGAATGTTTAATATAGATTTCTCATACACAGCTAAATATGTGCACAGCACTAATTGGACTTAGAGTACAGCAAGAAAAAAAGAGAGTGGGGAGTGTTGGGGAAGGAGCTTAGGGGGTTGAAGGTGGATATGACCTGTATATTGTATACATTTAAGACATGATCAAAGAATAAAAAACACCACAAAATAGTAGATAGGCTATACATTCTATATCAAATTGCCATTTGGAAACACTTTCTTATGGCTAAGTAATTTGTGTGTGTGTGTGTGTGTGTGTGTGTGTGTGTGTGTGTGTGTG
>JADRCD010195660.1:12899-25619 GCA_019843815.1 Montemys delectorum | reverse complement strand
TTTCCATGTCATAACTAGAAGAACAATCTCACAGCAGAGTTCCTGGTCTCATAACTCTTACACCTTCTTTATCACGTTCCTTGAGACTTGGGAGCAGGAATTGTGGTATAGCTCTATCACTGTGCCAGAATACCCCACAGTTTCTTGTTCTCTGAGATATGACTTTTGTAATCTTCTGTAATAGTCCTGTTTTATGCAAAAGAAAGTTTCTTGAAGATGGGTAAATACTATATTTTTCTGATATGAAAAGTAAAAAATAAAACCAGGAGACCTCAACCATATGCAAAGCAACTGAGGAATTTCAACAGTGAGAGAAATAATCTTTCTTTGAGAAGGTTGGTTAGCTAATGTCAAATGGCTAACCCTGATAACCTACATACAAATATCCTTATACAGACTAAGCAAGCTATATTTAGGAATATATATGTATACGCATATACACATATGCAGGTAACAACGATTAATGAAGAAAGACACCATGACCTTGAAAAGATCAAGGAGGGGTATGTGGAAGAGTTTGGAGGGAGGGAAGAAAAGTGAGGAGAGATGTATTATATTACAAACTCAAAAAAAGTATTTGAACATTCTCATTATCTTTTAAATTAGATATTATACATTAGTAATGCACAACACAGTTTGGTAAATATGTACTGATTCAGTATAGGGACTTGGATGTCTTCAGTAGTCTGATATCATCCAAACTGCTACCACTAGGTGAACTTAACTTAATATTTATGTATGACTTGTTTAGGATCCTTTCTTCATAGTTTTATCCTGCTACTATCAGGCATTTATATTTTTCTACCATGCTATTTTACTAGTTCAAACCTCATTGGTTGACTTTGATCCATCTCATTGGATTTAATTGGCTACTATCAAAGAATAATCATGTTTTGCTGATATTGGGTAAATTAGTCTTCCCTTTCTCCACCTCTACTTCCTTCCCTTTCTTCCCCCTTCTCCCATTATTCCTCCCCTCTTCTCTCTTCCCTCTCCTCCTCTATCCTCCTTTCCTCCCCTCCTTTCTTCACCTCCTCCTGTCCCTTTCCTTCTATCTCTCCATTTCTGAAGGAGATGGAACCTGGGGCCTTGTGCATAATATACAAGAATTCTATTACATATCTCAATTGAAAATCATGTGTTCTTTTCCTTCATCTCATCTACCATCATTTTGTTATTATAAGAAATATTTTGCCTATCTGTTCCTCATTTCCCTAGTTAATTACAAGTAAACACTGTCATCTTCCCTATACTTTTGTATAGTATTGTATAGAATTACTACCACAATATTATTATAACTTTATGAATAAGATTCAATTGTGTTTACTTCATGAAGGATGTAAGAAATTATTAGATTTTCCTTTTTTTGCCTTTTTCTTCTTTTACAGCACAAATTATCTTCTTCAATTTTAAAGTTCTAATCATGTAAGTAGGTGGATGAATTATCCCAATTATTGATTAGTGGACAAAATCAAGAGAAGTCTTTATATCTTTGTATGGGATAATAACAGATCATGTCTGAATGAAGTCAGTTGCTCCTCATGTGTAACTAGTAGTATCTTTATCTATGAACCTTCAAGAATAGTGGAAACTGATTGAAGCCCAAGTTGACAGCTATTTGCAACCTTCTGTAAACTGGACCTGAAAGAGGGCTGTTGCCTATGGAAATGCCTGGCTTGAAAACTCTGACAAGGAAGAAATGAATTTGTCAACTGATAAAGCATTATTGTACACCTAACTATCTTTCTGTACTACAACTGAATTCTTCAGAAATTCTGTAGTACAATGTAGAAGTAGTAGATAGCATCCAATTAAAAGAACTGAAAAATGAAGGATGCATGTTAGATCACAGAATAAAGTCTGTTAGGAAGGATGATAAACTTCCATTATCGCAGAAGTGGACCTATAAGAAAGAAAAAAAGTAGAAGGGACAAAAATGCTTGTCTCAAGACTGATAGCCATGTTAGGTTGGCTAGGACAATGCAATCATTGCCGAGCTGTTGCTCCCATCACCACCACCAACTCCCCTTCCTCCTCCTCTTCTTCCTCCTTCTTTTCCTCCTCTTTATTCTTTTTCTGCTTTTTCATGTCTTTCACTTCTTTTTTTTTTTTTTTTTTAAGAAGAGTTTATTTTGCTTACGGTTCTAGAGGGAGAAGAGCCAAACACGGCAGAGAATTGTGGCATCAGGATCCACACATGGCAGCAGGACCAGCTGAGACCTCACATCTCTAACTTCAAGCAGGAAGCATAGAATGAACTGGGAATGGCAAAGCCTCCTCCCAGGGACATACTTCCTCCAGTAAGGCCACACCTTACAAGGCTATGATTACTTAGGAAGTAATCATAGCCTTGTAAATGGCTGAACTAAACTTTAGTGTATTTGGAATTATTATTGAGACATGCATTAAAGTTTCAAAATAAGGACCTTTCTTTCTAACAGACATGATTTCCTATATTTCATCAATCTCTTCATGAAGTCACAGAAGTATAATTGCTAGAGTGATAATAAATGATGAGTTGTTATTATGTTCATTCTTAGACAGCATAGAGTCAAATCTATTCTTATATTAATAATTATACTGCTATCTGTAGTAGAAAAGACTCCTGAAATAATCAAGCTACCAGTAAAGTACTTAGGGTTCTGATGTGTAACTGTGTTGATTTAGGATTTATTTGTTACAGCAGTTGTGACTTGACCCAAAGACACAGATATTTTTACTTAACCCTAAATGACATAACGTTAAAATATTTTATTGTTACCATATTGAAAAAAACTTTATGTCTTGAAATAAACTATGTTTTAGCTATTATTTTTTTGATCCCAGGTAAGTTTCTTTGTAAACCATTTCCCAGAAGAAAATGCGTTCAGTGAATCTTCTTATTCACACATCCCATTTGATATCATTCCAGCTATGTTTCCTTAGTAAAACCAATAAAATTCGCAATTAATAGTCTAAAGTGACTGCAAATATAACTTAATTAGAAAGTAACAACTCGATAAAAAGAAAAAAAGGTGGAGTAAAATTATAAATATTATATATTTTGCCACATAAATATAAACCACTCTACAGCTCTTAAGCAATCTTGAATCTGGATTTTTTTTTTCATTTGTTTCTTTGATTGCATGTTTTACAGGTACCATAAAGCTTTTTTATTTAATTCGTGCTTCTAAGACTTCTTGATCTTGTCATCACTACCACACTATCTCTGAACTCTACTCACTTAAAGCTTAACAATAGAAAACTTCGCTAGACTTGATAATAAATACCATGGGGGAGGGGGTCCTCTCTCCGAAGTTGTGCTGGTTAGCTTTATGTCAACTTGAAACAAACTGTAGACATCTGAGAAGAGGGAACCTTACCTGAGAAAATGCCTCCATAAGATTGGGCTGTGGGCCAGCTTGCATAGCATTTTCTTAATTAGTAGTTGATTGTGGCTGGTGCCATCCCTGGGCACGTGGTCCTGGGTTCTGTTAAAAATGAAGGCTGAACAAGCCAGGAAAAGCAAGCCAGTAAGCAGCGCCTCTCCATCACTTCTGCATTGGCTTCTGCCTTCAGGATCCTGCTCTGTTTGAGTTCCTGTCCTGGCTTCCTTCATTGATGGCACTGATGTGGAAGAATACGCCCAATAACACCTTTCCTTCCCAACTTGGATTTTGGTCATAGTGTTTTGTTTCAGCAACAGAAATTCTAACTGAGACAGAAGTAGATGATAGTGAAATTATTATAAAACGATGTTGTGGACATGTCAATGTTTTCCCAAGATAGAAAGTACTCTCTTGGTGTCTGCAGAGTAATGTTTAAGCACTCCCAGGAATAACAAACATGTATATTCTAGTACTCTACATAAGTCAAATGGCATACAAAATGGGAAGAAATATTTGCTAACTATGCATCTGACAGACTATTAATATGTAACAAACACAAAGAATTTAAGCAGTAAATAACAATAAGTCAGACAACTCAAGTAATACATGAGATATGAAATAAACTCTTCCCGAAGAACAAATTACGAATAGTCAAAAAACAAGACAAAATCACTAGCTATCAGAAACATGCAAATATATGATACTTCAAGATTTTGTCTTACTTCAGCCAGAATGTCAATCATTAAGAAAATAAATAATATAGAATACTGGGGAGGATATTGAACCAAGAAAATCTTATACATTGCTGGAGAAAGTATAAATTAGTTTAGTACCTACAGAAATCAATATGGAGCTTCCTTAAAAACAAAACAAAAAAACCCATAAAGTTATACATTATTCTTAATATCCAATGCTTGAATGTTAACAAAATAATTTACTCGGTTAGCAAGGACAAAGGTTTATTTCATGTATCAAATGCTTAGGATGTTCAAAATCAGAAATTGTTTGTGTTCTTTTGCTGGCCTTTAGCCATCTAGGTTTTGAGGTTACTTTACATCTAAATGCTGATATCTGAGTTTTTCTTTTTTGGATTGTTTTCTGGACTGCCCCCCCCCCCCCCCCCCGTATCTGTTTCCTCTCTGGCACAAGTTGCTGAGGTTTCTAATGACTAGCAAGTCTTCAGGTCCATTAGGGTCCCCTATGAGGTATTTGTTGCCTGAATGGCCTCAGGAGTTTTGGCCTTAGGTCCCTGGTATCAGAAAGGCCTGTGGGGAAACAGTCAAAGTTGTAGGCTGGAAAATGGAGCACAGGTAATAGGGTGTAGTTTTCTGCTGTTGAGTCTACTTGAAGGCAACTTGATGGACAAGGGCTTAGGGTGAAATCTTACCTGGTTGTCTCTCATGCCAGGAGATCTCTGGGAGAGCATAAGGGAAAGGGGACAGTTTACCACTGTTGGGTGTATCTTATAGGGTATCCCTGGTGATAGAGGACCTCTGGGAATATAGACAGAGTTGTAGTCAGAAAACAGAGTGCAATTTACCACTGTTGGGTATGCTTTAGTATCCTTACCTTTAATTGTTTTTATACACACACACACACACACACACACACACACACACAAACACGAAATACCCAGGTTTAGGGAATCCATGAATCCATGAATCTTGGAGGAGAACCTACCCCTTTAATTGCAAACTATATTCTAAATATTTATTCTTATACTCATGGATAAGCATAGCTCTCATGCCTTAACAGAGCAAAAAAAATTTTTTTGTTACAGATAGAGACCAATACAAAAGAAAGGAAAGGAAAAAGAAAAATGAAAGACAATTGATCAAAATACAGAGAACAAGTTACTGTATGTTTTCTGTCCCCAGCTGAACCTTTCACAATGAGACTCCTATATCCAAAATTCATGGCTAATCATTTTGCTGCTACCATGGTATCTGAGGCCTACATTAAAAAGAGCGACATGCTCAGGGAGAATGAGCCCAATAACAGAACTGGCAATAATTGTCTATTTTTCTTTCTAAATGAGATAGATTACAAATGTAAGTATGATCACCATAGATTATTTCAGTGTATAAAGTCAACAGTATTTGACTGGTACTTTTTTTTATAACTGGAAAAATAAAGAGTACTCCAATAGAATTCCCAATATTACAAATCAATTTAACAAGGATGCAAGATGAATTGAAATCCATCTTTCTATAGGTATCCTTGGCCTGGAGAAAATTTGACTTAAATCTTCAGTTATACTCACCATAAGGCATTATGTAATACAAGCATTTTATTGTTGAGGAAACATCCCAGTGCTTTGCCATTATCCTTAGTTGGTTTTGTTGACAAATAATGAACCTCAAACATACACAGTGCCTGACCTTTGAATCTTGTGAATATGTTAAAACATGACTTGTAAAGAAATACTTTTGCATGCTAGATGTATAAGAAATATTAAAAGAGAAAGGGATAGCAATATTATTCATTATAAATAATATTTATAAATATTTATTATATAGGCATAATAAATATTTATTATAAATTGTGCATAGTATGGGAAGCTTCAGAAATGTGTGCAAAGAAACAGTAAAAGTTGTATATGTATATTGCTAGTTCTGATGTGGGTAGAAAGTCATGCAGTAGTATAGTTGTACAAAGAGAATATCATCTGGTGTAGATAATCTCAGAGAAACATAGGAAGGATTCTTTTCTTTGTTTATTCAAGATGTCTCCCTAATTTAATGGATGAAAATATTTTGTCCTGTGTGTGTGTGTGTGTGTGTGTGTGTGTGTGTGTGTGTGTGTGTGGTTATAGCATGTATCACTTGAAAGAAGTTTTTAATGATCTATTTCAAAGAAAGAACAGGATTTAGCAAGAGTTGTTTTTCTTTATGTTTTGTAAAATGTCCCATGCCTTTTCTTACAGTCCTGAATTCTGAAACTTTGGCTGTCTTACAGAGTTTGTTTTGATATATACCAAAGATAGAATCGAAGTTGCTAATAAAATAACAAAAATGGAAACCTTATTTTGGAATCGGAGGTAGGACTAATGTAACCTCAGTAGTCCTTTAATTAGGACAAAGAAGTTAGAAATGTAAGTCAGAGTGATCTCATGTAAGATGGACTACACTTATACTTGTTGAAATTCAACATGAAAGATGAATAGTGCGAGCTAAGGAATGGAGCACTTATCATACAAAGTAATAAAGAGATTTTTCCCCATAATGCCTCTGTTAAGAAATAAACTATTACACCATAATAATACCTTCTCAGCTGTAAGATTTGAGACCCTTGTAGATTTTCAATCTATTGAATGACACATTATGCTTATGATATTGTTAGCTAGGAAGTTTTTTAGTATTATTACAGAAGGTCCTGGAAATTAAAGTGATTGCTTGACACTTTTCATTTCCACCAAATAGGTCATTATTTTTTATGATAATCATGTACTTAAAGGTGTTTATGCATTCATAGTAAATTTTCAGGCAAAAGAAAAAAAATCTCCTGTATGTGATACATCAGCACTTGTGCTGGCGTATTTAAAATTAAGGAATACTTTGCAAAATTCTAATCAGGAATAATTTATAGTATTTGTATCATTTTATGGTCAAGATGTGCCTATTTGGACTGTAAAGTGCCTATAGGACATAAACATTTACAATGGACTGCACATGAGAGAAAAGTAGTAAGAAAGATGGACTTATTTGAGATGGTGATATAATTCATTAAAAAAGGAGAAATAGGACTAATGGAAGATGAGAAAAGACCAAAGGAAGAAAAAGTGATTATGTTAGTCAGATTTTTTTGGCCATGACATTGATAAAATATTTTCAACCATAAATCAGTAGTCCTTCTTGAGTATTTTATTGATTTATGCCTTGAAAGTATCTCCAGCTATTGTAAGAAGTTATGTATATGAAAAAACTTGCTGTAATCTCTTATGTATTCATTGTTTGTGCTGATTATAATGAGAACTGTCAACACCCAGAATATCATTCATCAATCTTTCATCCCCTAAGAGCCAATGAAGAATCATTTTCTCAAGATGTTGTAGCATAAGCATTTTGTGTATCATTTCTTATAATGGGAACCTGTGAAAGGATTTACCACAAAGGGGAAGAGCAATTCTGACAAAAGAACTCCATTCTTTCAAGTTAAAATTCATTGGGGAAATGGAAAAATTTGCCTGAGAAAAGTATGTGGGCTTCAGTATTCATTTCTATTTAAGACAGCAAATATCTTTGGGGATTAATCCTAGGCCATTTAATGTAATAAGATTACTTTCTGTAATTTGGGAGTTCTTAGTCTTCAACTTTTAAATGTGAGTTTGTTTTGCTAACTAAAGCAAAAGTATGTCTCTGGCTTAAAAGAAATAACTAGTTATTATATTTACAAAACAGCCAGGCTCTTTCACTTTCTTGAGACCATTATTCCCTGTTCTCCCACTTCCATCACAAGCAGAGAACAGGACACTCTTGTTGAGTCTGTTCTTGTTGAGAGAATGAAGGCAAAAGTGGGCTATGGTAATGAGGTTCTAGTAATGAAATTCTAACTGTAATACCTTAGGCTTCTTACACAGGTTCCTGTGTCCAGAAGTTTCCTGGGAAACATTTGCTAATAGATTCTCTCTTTCTTTGCTCCTTTTAATCAATTTAGCATGTTCTAACAATGTACAAAGTTGTGAACTTGGTCAAGATGGATTTTTCCTTTTTTTCCTCAATATTTTTCTCTTCTTAAATAATATATATGTATATATACACATATATACAACAGAGTCTCTTTCTACTCTAAAACTCTTTCTTGTTGATAACCAAATAATGTCATTCTAATGCATCCTTTATCTACAACGTCATTTTTTACCAAAATAGGCAAACCAAAACGCTCTCATTCAAATTTTCTTGATTTTTCTCTAACCTATAAATATTTTATTAATATAATATCTGTAAATATCACGCTTTGGCCTGGATCAGCAGGCCATTATTCATTACTAGGATTCCTAGAATAATGGACACAAAATAAGAAGGAAGTAGGATTTTTCTCTACAGTGAATTTCTAAGGCAGGACCAGCCAGGAGGCACAGGTCACAGAAGTGGCAGAGCAACTGGGATAGGGTCTTTCATTCATACATTTGGACCTAGGAGGGATGACTGATCCACAGCCCTCTGCACACGGGTCTTAACAGGGGAGAGCTGATCTCCCAGGAGTGCTGACACAGGCTTACAGAGCCACAGGAGGAACAAGCTCCAGCCAGAGACAGCAAGAGCATATAACATGAGAGATCAACAGATGGCAAAAGACAAACGCAAGAATCTTACCAACAGAAACAAAGACTACTTGGCTTTGTCAGAACGCAGTACTTCCTACATAGCAAGTCCTGGATACCCCAACACACCAGAAAAACAAGATTTGGACCTAAAATAATATCTCATGATGGTGATAGAGGAATTTAAGAAGGACATAAATAACTCCCTTACAGAAATACAGGAGAAGACAGGTAAACAGGTTCAAGCCCTTAAAGAGGAAACACAAAAATCCCTTGAAGAATTACAGGGGAACACAAGTAACCAAGTAGAAGCCCTTAAAGAGAAAACACAAAAATCCCTTAAAGAATTACAGGAAAAGTAGAGCAGTGGTGGCACACACATTTAATCCCAGTACTTGGGAGGCAGAGGCAGGACGATTTCTGAGTTGGAGGCTCACCTGATCTACAAAGTGAATTCCAGGAAAAGGAATTACAGGAAAGCACAACCAAACAGGTAAAGGAATGATGGAACAAAACCACCCAGAATCTAAAAGTGGAAGTAGAAACAATTAAGAATTCACAAAGAGAGACAATTCTGGAGATAGAAAACCTAGGAAAGAAGTCAGGAGCCATAGATGCAAGCATCATTAACAGAATACAAGAGATAGATGAGAGAAACTCAGGTTCAGAAGATACCATAGAAAACATTGACACAACAGTAAAAGAAAATGCAAAATGCAAAAATATCCTAACCCAAAACATCCAGGAATGCAGAACACAATCAGAAGACCAAACCTAAGGATAATTGGTATAGAAGAGAGTGAAGACTTCCAGCTTAAAGGGCCAGTAAATATCTTCAACAAAAATATAGAGGAAAACTTCCCTAATCTAAAAAAAGAGATGCCCATGAACATACAAGAAGCCTATAGTACTCAAAATAGACTGGACTAGAAAAGAAATTGCTCCTGTCACATAATAGTCAAAGCACCTAATACACAAAACAAAGAAAGAATATTAAATGCAGTGAGGGGAAAAAGGTCAAGTAACATATAAAGGCAGGCCTATCAGAATTACACCAGACTTCTCGCCAGAGACTATGAAAGCCAGATCCTGGGCTGATATCATACAGACCCTAAGAGAACACAAATGCCAGCCCAGGCTACTATACCCAGCAATACTGTCAATTACCATAGATGGAGAAACCAAGGTATTCTATGACAAAACCAAATTTGCATGATATCTTTCTGCAAATCCAGCCCTACAAAGGATAATACACGGAAAACTCCAACATAAGGAGGGAAACTACATCTCTGAAAAGGCAAGAAAGTAGTCATCCAACAAAGATAACCACATGAACAGAATTCCAACTCTAACAACAAAAATAACAGGAAGCAACAATTACTTTTCCTTAATATCAAGTAATATCAATGGACTCTCCAATAAAAAGACTGGGTATGTAAATAGGACCCAACATTTTGTTGCATATAGGAAACCCACCTCAGTGACAAAGATAGATACTACCTGAGAATAAAAGGCTGAAAAACAATTTTCCTAGCAAATGGAGTAGCCATTTGCTGGAGTAGCCATTCTAATAATGAATAAAATCGACTTTCAACTTAAATGATCAAAAAATAAAAGGAGGGAAACCTGGCACTCAACCACGATAAGATCTACCAAGATGAACTCTCAATTCTGAACCCCTACCTTCCAAATGCAAGGGCAACTACATTGATAAAAAGAACTTTACTAAAGTGCAAAGCACATATCGCACTGCACACAATAAGTGGGAGATTTCAACACCCTACTCTCTGCAATGGACAGATCATGGAAACTGAAACTAAACAAAGACACAGTGAGACTAACAGAAGTTATGAAACAAATGGATTTAACAGATATCTACAGAACTTTTTATTCTAAAACAAAGATATACCTTCTTCTCAGCACTTCGTTGTACCTTCTCCAAAATTATCTATATAATTGGTCACAAATCAGGCCTCAACAGATACAAGAAGATTGAAATAATTCCTTGTATCCTATCAGATCACCATGGACTAAGGTTGCTCCTTAATAACAACATAAACAATAGAAAGCCCACATACACGTGGAAGCTTAGCAACACTCTACTCAATGATAACTTGGTCAAGGAAGAAATGAAGAAAGAAATTAAAGACTTTTTAGAGTTTAATAAAAATGAAGCCACAACATACTCAAACTTATGGGACACAATGAAAGCAGTCCTACGAGAAAAACTCATAGCTCTGAGTGCCTCCAAAAAGAAACTGGAAACAGCATACAGCAGCAATTTGACAGCACATCTGAAAGCTCTAGAACAAAAAGGAGCAAATTCACCCAAGATGTGTTGATGGCAGGAAAGAATCAAACTCAGGGTTAAAATCAACCAAATGGAAACAAATGAACTATACAAAGATTCAACCAAACCATGATCTGGTTCTTTGACAAAATCAACAAAATAAATAAACCCTTAGCCAGACTAACTAGGGGGCACAGAGACAGTATCCTAATTAACAAAATCGGAAATGAAAAGAGAGACATAACAACAAATACAACCCACATACCACAAGAAAATCAAGATGATTGAAGACCAAAGTGTGCATACTTCGATCCTTCTTAGAAGGGGGAACAAAATACCCATGGAAGGAGTTGCAGAAACAAAGTATGGAGCAGATATTGAAGGAAGGACAATCCAGAGACTGCTCCACTTGGGAATCCTTCCCATATTCCATCACCAAACTCAGACACTATTATGGATGCCAGCAAGTGTTGGCTGACAGGAGCCTGATATAGCTGTCTCCTGAGAGGCTCTGACAGTGCCCAACTAATACAGAAGTAGAGGATCACAGCCATCCATTGAACTGAGCACAAGATCCCCATTGAAGGAGCTAGAGAAAGGACCCAAGGAGCTGAAGGATTTGCAGCCCCTTAGGATGAACAACAATATGAACTAACTAGTACCCTCAGAGCTCCCAGGGACTAAACCACCAATCAAAGAGTACACAAGGTGGGACTCATGGCTCCAGCTGCATATGTAGCAGAAGATGTCCTAGTCGGTCATCAATGGGAGGAGAGGCCCTTGGTCCTGTGAAGTTTCTATGCCCCAGTGTAGGGGAATGCCAGGGCCAGAAAGCAGGAGAGGGTGGGTGTGTGAGCAGGAGGAAGGGGAAAGGAACAGGGATTTATTTTTTTCAGAGGGGAATCCAGGAAAGGAGATATCATTTGAAATATAAATTAAAAACATATCTAATAAAAAAAAGAAGAAGTAAGGCACCTGAGAAGTGAACATTGGCTACAGATATGGTTTTTAAGTGCTTCACTCCATGATTTGCATGCCAGACTTTGAGAGCTATGGGAAGAGAGCAGGTGTAGCCCATGAGAATAAACTATGTTTGATAGAAACCCATTCAAAGGGTGATTTAATCTAAATTATTAAGGAGAACAAGAAAGGCAGAAATACAAAGGTAATGCTCTAAGATAAGACTGCTGAATGACTGATACAACTTTGGGAGAAATTGTTACAATGAAAGGAAGCACTTATTCCAGTAAAAAAAAATACCTAGGAATGAATCCACATATACATCCATTGTCCCTCTTTCCTTCACACAGAGGATGGGTACGCATGAATATTACTTCTCTGAATCATAGACAGTGGCATTGATTTTGTGGACATCACTAAAGGCAAAAGAATGAGGTTTATGGTGAGAAATAGAGAGCTAAGATAAGACTGCTTTGACCTGTTCGGCCACCCTGGAGAGGAAAGGGACAAATTTTGGCTATATTTATAATGTATATGTCAACATCCAGTACTGTGGCTTTCAGGTATTTGTCTCAGTGAGAGTAAAACACAGTAGTTAAAACCATCATTCAAGTAGAAATAACCTCATGTATGGATGGAACTGTAGATGATGCTGAGGCAAAACAACCAAGATACTGGAGGAAATGTTCATAGCATGATATCAGTTAATCAATTATATTATTCTAAAATAAATGTATCCATATGGAAAACAAAAGAAGCAGAAGCAGAAGCAGGAGAGGGAGAGGGAAGAGGGAAGAGGAGGAGGAGGAGGAGGAGGAGGAGGAGGAGGAGGAGGAGGA
>JADRCD010195660.1:0-12499 GCA_019843815.1 Montemys delectorum | reverse complement strand
AAGAAATTTAATCAATGTATGGTAGTAGTCTAGAATAATGCCTTAGTGTTACTATTGTTACGAAACACCATGATGAAACCAACTTGAGGAGGAAAGGGTTTACTCAGCTTACACTTCCATATCACTGTTAATCACTGAAGGATGTCAGTGCAGGAAGTCAAGCAGGGGAGGAACATGGAGGCAGGAACTGATGGGAGGGACATGGAGGAGTGCTGCTCATTGGCTTGCCCCTCATGACTTGCTTAGACTCCTTTTTTTATGGAGCCTAGGACTGTCAGCCCAGATGTGGCACCACTACCACAATGAGTCAGGGCCTCCCTCATCAATTATGAGTTGAGATAGTGGTCTACATGTTTGCCTACAGTCTGCTCTTTAGGAGGCATTTCTCAGTTGAACTCTCCCCACCCCCAATGACTTTAGTTTGTGTAAAGCTGACATAAAGCTATCTAGTTTGAATAATTGATTTTAGAGGTAAGATATAGTTATTTGGCTGTTACTCACTTTTAATGCATCCCTTCATTATTCACTTATGGGTTAATGATAGGTGGGAAGGAGGGCAAGGCAACTCAGAGTTTACCTGTAAAGTGTTTCACATGATTTGGCTTTCTTAAAATTCCATCTGTGTGTATAGGATAGATGTACTGTGTATATTCACCAGAACATGTAGGTAAGTGGTGAGATGTCAGTGTCTGATTTTACCACTCATTGCTTTGTCCATTTAAGACAGCTTCTCATGGTACAAGCAAGGCTGTCAAACATCATCTTAGCACTCCAATCTCCATTCTTATTGTTGAGAAGAGTTGCTTTTTACAAGAGTTCTAGGAATTTTGCCTCAAGTCCTCACGCTTGTGCACCAATGTTCTCATCCATTGATCTGCCTTCCTACCCTACATATCTTTTATTTTTCTTTCTTAAAAAATGATTTTAATTAAGATACAATCACATTACTTTCCCTCTCCCTTTCTTCCCTTCTATCCCTCCAATGACACACCATTTTTAACTTAATATATTCTTTTTCTTTGGTTTTATATGTTATATGTGCACACACACACACACATTGCTGAATCTGTTTTGTTTGCTTGTTTTGTTTTACATGCATATGGTTTCAAGGCTTGTGGCATGCATGCTGGTTACCAGCTATGCGTCCATAGCCTCTATTTCCTCCCTCAGGTATCCAGGAGCCACTGCACACCAGGTCAGTAGGGAGAATCAGAGTCTAGAATAGGTAGGGTCTATAGGATACTGGTCAGGCTGGGAGTGAGCTCCAGGAGGAGCCTTGTCTGAAGATTTTAGAATTATAGCTCTTTTAGACATACTCAACCAAATAGCTCTCTTAGACAATCTTCAGTGAAGAAGCTGGTGCGCATACACATTATTCAGAGTCGCCAAGGGCTTTATATGAACCTTGGAGAGTAGAAAGAGGTTTTCAGGATGAATGTAAAATCTTTGGCTGCAGCATAACATAATGTAAATGCCTCATTTGTATGAAGAGGCATTCTAGGAATCCCTTGATGGGTGGATTCTTATCAGGAAATTGGAAGTTGAACTTGTAGGTTTGCCAAGAACTATGAGGCCATCTTCAGGTAGAAGACTGGGGATTGGGCTTCAGAGTAAGGGAAGCCCTTCTGGAAAAGGGAAGTCTTCCATTTTGCATAGAGCTCATTGGGTGCTACCTGGCCATGGTAGATTTTGACCTTAAGTAGCAGAGTTTCCCAACAAAAGTTGACTACTCTTCACTGGGGCCTCATTCTTGGTAGAGGCTAGTTGTCCCTCACCAACTAGTTAGTAGTTGTTTGTAGTTCTTAGTCTAGTGGTAGGGCCCAGTGAAATCTTTCCCCTTCCTCATTAACATGTTACTTCTTATTGCTATTGTTCCAGACTTGTTTACACAGCCATTTCATAGAGACAGTTTCAGAGCAGACTTCCTGGTATTCTGGCTTTTATGACCATCCTTCCCTCACTTCTGTGATGTCCCTGAGCCATATATAAACAAACTCTGATATAGGTGTATTCATCGAGGCTGGGCTCCCCAGTATCAATTGTTCCCTTCACTGTGTCCCATTGTGGGGTAGATCTTGTTTGTTTGACTTATTTTTTTGTGATAGTTTCCATGTACTGTAAAGAAAAGTTTGCTTGATGAAGTCTTGTGGCTACAATTATCTACAGGTATTAAAAATAAGGTGTAGAACATAGTAAGAAATAACATATATCCAAAAAAGTAGAGGTAGTAGATTAATATCCTGAGATCTCAGTAGTCTCAGGAACTGAACTCAGTTTGTAGTACCAGACATGAATTACCTACCATTGAGTGGGCCTGAAGTCCAATTACATAGCTACTGGTTGCTACTGACCTATGATTGCTTGTGACTTCATGCACATATTTCTTCCTTCCCTTTGGGGATTTGGCCTGGTCTTGATGATACATTCTTTTGTCATTGTGTCTTATTGGGCAATCTGGCTTTCCCTAGATTTGGCCAGTGCAGGAAATGTACAACACGATGCCAGGTTAAACTGATGGGTGAGTTCTTTAAACAAAGTATGGAAAGACAGCTCCCAAGCTACAGGTCTAGAGTTAAACCACAAAAATACTTCAAGTAAGATTGAAAAGAGTTCAATACCACAGGTAAGAAGCTAGGTTTGTGGGTTCCTAGATGGCCACAGGTTGGAGTAAGAGCAGGGAAATGGAATAAAGAAATGGAAAAATATAGTTTACTACAAAGTTGATATGGAGCTAGGCTTGTGAGTATGCAGCCAGGGGAGGGTTGGCATACAGATGAGGAACTAGAAGGAAGAATTTAACCATAAACAGTGACTCCCATATGAAGAATATTTGAAGGAAACACTGGTTTCAATTTACACATGTAGATTTGAAGATGGAATAAGTAGTAAAGAAAGAAGCTACTTAGCTGGGAATAGTGGCACAGGCACAGATGGTTATCTTTGACCTTTTAAAGAAATAACATTTAGTCATGGTGAACATAATTGAAAAGGGTTGGTTAAGTTGTATGAACTGTTAAACACTGAAGGAAGACTATCATCCTCCTGAGCTCAGAAAGGTAGTTTAGGTAGGATTGTTGTTGGGAACCCAAACACTTCTCATGCAGCAGGGCTTCTACCAGACAGAAGTTCCTCGGGTAAATTAATTTGTAAGGAAAGACTAGCAGTAATTTCAAGCCAAAGATATGGATTAAATGTGCAGCACAAGGGTATAGTGCATGCTTAGAATTCAGGACACTGTGAAATCAATGTCAGAACTGAAAAGAAGCAATAGAAGCAACAGAAGAAAAGGAAGAGGAAGAGGAGGAAGAGGAAGAGGAAGAGGAGGAAGAGGAAGAGGAGGAAGAAGAAGAGGAAGAGGAGGAAGAGGAAGAGGAAGAGGAGGAAGAGGAAGAGGAAGAAGAGGAAGAGGAAGGAGGAGGAGAAACAAAATGAGCAAAATCCAAAGTGTCCAGGTCTGAATATGACTTTCAGGAAAACAAACAAACAGCAAACAAACAAATCAAACAATATAATTACCTAGAAGATTCCAAGATCAAGATGGTTGACTAATAAAAGAGAAGGTTTCTAAACTGAAGGTAAAGGTGGACGTATAAGACACATGTGCATTCCTGAGGCTACCCAAGGGAAATTATTGGGCCCTGTGTCATCTATTAATAAATTTAGCTTCCAGCATGGAAAAAGTAACTACCAAATCCCAAATGCCGCGCTCTACAGTTTAATTTTCTGCCTTGTCCACGTTTATTCCAGCCTTCACTTTCCTTCTTGGAATCCTGTGATTTAGAGTCTTTTCTCAGATGTAAGACCTATTATGGACTAACTGTGCTCACATTAAGGAATTGATGCTAACTTATGGATTTCAAAACTAGCAACAAACTGACAATGTTCTGGTATCTCTGTTCCCTCAATCTAATATCAGGATAGGGATTTATAAGTCTATAGATATGTCTGGTTTTTTTTTTTTTAACTAATTCTGTGTCAGGAAAGTACCTGCTGATTTTTCTATATAGGTTATGTGGCCGTGGAGGTCTGTGGACAGACCTGTGGACAGGTATATTCTTATGTGCTAAATGTGACATACCATAAATGAATATATTTTAGCCATTTAAGTAAATATTCCTGCACTGACAATAAAACCTAAACTCAAAATAATTATAAACCCTTCTAAAATTTTAGATTAAAAACTATTTTCATAAGAAATAAATTCATTATCTAGAGATCCTAGTTAAGAATAATATAAAAACCTGGGTCCTTTATGTGGATTGGGTCCTATTTTATGCTCTGTATTTTTTTGTGACTAAGAACTGTTGAATCTTGTATGATTAGCCATTGTGGAGACAGAGAAGCAGGACGCCATAGCATCGATTACCAATCAGTTCACTCAGACTGATCATGAGCACACTGGGGCTTCAAGGCCCTCAGCAGGACATTAGGCCAACTGGTCTGAGAGGATCTAATTGAAGAGTGAACCTTTCTGTGACCCCCAACTACCAGACCCAATCAGCACTACTGGTTCTACCTCCCCTGAGCACTTCTTGTAGAAATGAGTATGGCTTCCTGCAATAGAGTGGCCCACTGATCCCAGGTGGGAAGTTCCTCACTTATTTTTAGGCAGACTGTTGCCTGGCCATAGTTCTTTTTTATGATTTAACCAAAAACAGGGAGTTTCTGAACTAATCAAAGTGCATGGGAAGTGAAGAGACTCAAAATTTGGGAACTACGTGCAAAGGTAGAGAAAAAGAATACACTAAAAGTAGGTTCCAGAAAAGATCCATTAAAATTTTACTATTAGTAATAGATTGTATCTTGAAGGTAATTTTCCTTCCAGAAGAGATAAGAGTGGGGTATTTGAACCACCTTCATCTAATTTTTAGCATAGTTTGAAACATGCCTTCGCTAAATGATCCACTAGGGTTTATTCCCCCATCATTGCTCATCTCTGAGCTGCCAAGCACTCCACTTGCTGACAGAAGTGTGATGCTAAGCAGGTAGGGGCTCTGGCTCTAATAAAAATAAACTGCACTATTGTACTTGAGAGCTTAGGTGGTTCCTGGGAAAATACCATTCATTAACTTTACTTTCTTTGACCACCTTGACACTTTTACAATGCCAGTGTGTAAGGTGAAACAGCTGAGGAGAAAAATAAAATAGTTCTAAATTCATGGACTACTCAAATTAGAATGAACATTAAACTAGACTTCTACGTCTGTAGTTTCTGACAATCATACCAGTTTACATTTAGAGGGATGCAGGCATGTGAACATGCAGGTACTATTGGTATGTAAAAAATATGTAGAGTGTATGTACTATACAAATCTTAGTTTGTTATGAATTTTACAAAACTGCACCAAACCTATATGATTTATATTTCCTTACATAAAGAGGTTTTTTTTTTTTTTAAAGAATTGCCCTCAGTTTCAAAGCTTTCAGGATCTATTTTGATTTCAGTCTTTACTTCAAAATTTTACCTCACACAGATTCCTTTCTTTTGTGTTTTTAAAGAAGTCCTTTCTTTTCCATTTAATATTTTAGCAGCAAAAGTCTTAAAAGGAAATATTAAGAACACTTTACTCCAATATTCTGGTAACCTTTCACCTTACCCAGGGTATATAATTAATTGCTTCTGTTTCAGGAAATGTTTTGTCCAAACTCTATCTTCCAGTTAGCCTTCTGCTCTGAAAGTTGACAAGTTATAAAATGCTTAGCTCAGCATTTTTCTACACACTCACAGAAACTCAGATTTGGTGTCAAGCTCTCTTGGACTTATTTAATCACTCTGAGTGGAAAGGAAGACAGATTTTGATTAAGATTAGCTCCACCAATCAATAAGGACCTTGAACTTGCATAAGTCATAGTGATGCTGATAGGCTAAAAGTCAACCTTTGAACCATTGGAACAAAACGATGCAAAGATAACTTGAATAAAGGTTCTACACCATGGAGGTGTTATTTTTAAGCTTTTCCCCTGTTAGATACTCTAGAAAACCAACCTTTGTTATTTTTCTCTATTGTCAGTGTTCCCTTTCCCATTCAAATATTTTCTCCAGCCTGTCATTTAAAGCTTTTCACTCCCAAATTCCACTAAGATTATAATTCAGCCAAATCACAGAAGAGTCCTTAGTGTGGAGGCTTCCTGCAGTTCAGAGTTTCAGACCTCGGTTCTGGAGCAATGGTTGGAGTTCAAAAGGCAGGTATGGCCGAGGGAAGAGCCTCTGCTACTCAGAAATCCTCAAGATCCATTGGATATTAGACTTAAACAAACAAGAAATTACTTTCATTGATTAAAGGTAGATTGAATTAGAAGGGAAAAACGGCAGGCACGGCTAAGGTTGTGTCCTCCGCTCATTGTTTAACTCAGCATGACTGATTCAATCTGCTGAGCCCCAAGGAAGGCCAAAGATGTCACTCATAGACTCCACATAATACAAGATCCTCAGAAGAGCAAAATCGAAAAGTTGCACGTTGTGCTCGCACAGCCTGGAGCCACTGTTCTCATTCTAGTCCTGTGTTAGCAGAACAATGCTGTGCAGCAGGCGTGGGGCTGCTCCACATAATAATTACAGGTACCCCACAGGCAACGCTATTGTAGCTTTTTAAGACTTGACCGAATGTGTCTTGTAGGCATGGCCTAGCAGATGGGGACTTTTCGC
Source organism: Montemys delectorum (assembly GCA_019843815.1). NCBI lineage: Eukaryota > Metazoa > Chordata > Mammalia > Rodentia > Muridae > Montemys > Montemys delectorum. The sequence goes on along the minus strand of JADRCD010195660.1, from coordinate 5,853 downwards.
TTTCATCTTTGCCCAAAAGCCACCTAGGTGAAGCATATAAAGCATCTTGATAAGGGATATATTTTCTCCTATAGGGGTAGGTCGATTACTATAAGCTGCTCTTCTTGTTCATTCACCTTAAAAAATAATTGCCAGTCTGTGGTGGAAGAAGTCAAGTACAACCACAGAGTCGTGGACAGACATTATGCTCCGTCCCACTAATTTGCGTCACCTACTGCACTGCCTTATGTATTGATGGTAGGGGAAAAAAATGAAGCAGAAAATTAAGTCTGAAAGGATTTTTTGTCCTGCTGTCATTTTGTACAACATTTAGTTCAGTTGACATGACACTGTGCCTTTTGTTACATAAAACTGTCACACTGTCCCCTTCTAGTTAGCTACAGTCACTGGCCAAATCAATAATATCTGTCAGAACTGTCGAATAATGAAAGGATCCTATGATATGTTGGCTGCATTGAATGATATTTTTTAAAAACCATCTATTAAAAGGCTATCAAATTAGGTTGAAAAATATATTAGAGATAAAGGAGATAAGATTTGTAAATGCTTTGAAAATAAAGACATTTTATGTCATTAGTAATTTTACAGGAATCTTGAAGTTGCTCAGATGGTCCATTTCACGGGGAACTTCAACGCATACTGAAGGAGCTAAATCCAAATCAGTTGAGCTTTTTTATTTGTAGGGGGAAGAGCTGATGGCAGCAAATTTATCTATAATTGCCCAAGATGGTTATATCATACTTCTTATTTGCTCTTTTTTATTGGTAAAAATCAACTAAGACTTTACAGGCCACCTGTCCCCGAGAAACCAAGCGACAGAGATCTACAGCTGGTATCATTAGTTTCAATGTTCCTTGTCAGTGCTTTAATTGAAAATCACTATGAAAACCCAAGCTTAGAAGTTTTCCTTAGGTACTCAGGATGAATCAAAACATTGTATCTTGTGTTCCAGTTAAAGTTATCTAAAATAAAATAAATCATAGGTAATTGTTCTTACCCAGATGCAAACATTTAATAACATGGAACACATTTGTGTAAATGTGTGCATGCTTGTGTCATTAATTTATAAATATTTAGACTACATGTAAGGAATACAATATCAACATTCAAAATGAAATTAACATAATTCAATTAATGTAACAAAAAGGAAAAGCACATGATATTATAAACGTACACATATTCACCATCAATATTTGAGAATATTCAACATTGATAAATGACAGAGTACTTGTGCGGTTAGAACTATAAAAGAACTCTCATGAAGATGTCTATGAAAACTTGAAGCAACATCATTTAATGGCAAAGCACAGAATGACTTTGTTCTTACATGTGAAGCAAAGAAAAGTGGTTTGTAATTTATCCCCTTATATTTAAGTTTTTATTAGCTTTCCTTGGCAGGTTAGTAGGAAACAATACAAAGCATACAAAGTTAAGCACAGATGTGACTCTACTTGAAATGAAGGATGGCATGATCTTTCCATGGCTCTTGCGGCATTCATTGACAGCATCTATGAGGACAGGAAGCTTCAAGTGGAGGTATGACGGATAAGAAGCACATCCCTGTGTGCATAAAGCAGCTATCATTAGACTGTTTAGAATGCAGTTGATTTATTTGTAGGCAGAATATTTTTATTCTTTTTTTTTTTAATTTCTCCATGTAAAAGAAGAGGAAAATGTTCTTGTTTATATTAGCAATCAAGTGAAACTCAACTAGATTATGGCGTTTATATTCTGCTGAGCATCTTAGATGTCTTCAATGTTTGGAAAAAAATTCTTTATGGCAAATCTCTCATTGTTCATATCATCCTAGGAGAATTATTATGGGCACTCTCCTTCCTTGCCAAATGATGCATTTATCATAAACATCTAAGATTTTTACATAAAAATGTTGGGCTATCAGAAGAGAAAACTCATTCTTTGGGGCAGGTATTGATGACATCATATGCTCTCTTTGGAGATGGGATACAGTGGAGAAGCAATATCATAAAGGATAAGTTTGGATGTTGTGGTACTTTTCAAGGTTCAATTTCACTTATAAGACATGATGGCACAACACCTTCTCAGTTTGCATAGTCTTCGTTCTCCAGCTCAGACCTCCAATACTTCTCCTGCGTGTGTGTGTGTGTGTGTGTGTGTGTGTGTGTGTGTGTGTGTGGTTTGTGGTGTTTGTGGTGTGTGATGTGGTGTGTTTGTAGTGTGTGGTATGTGTGGGGTATGTGTGTGGTGTGTGTATGGTGTGTGTGTGTGGTGTGTGTGTGGTGTGTGTATGGTGTGTGGGTGTGGTGTGGGTGTGGTGTGTGCATGGTTGTGTGTGTATGGTGTGTGTGTGGTTTGTGGTATGTGGTGTAGTGTGTGTGTAGTATGTGGTGTGTATATGTATGTGTGGGGGGATGATATGGTGTGTGTGTGTGTGTGTGTGTGTGTGTGTGTGTAGTATAGAGTGTTTTTCCGTAAACTGTATCAATTGCTTTTGCTTTCCCGTCTTCTGGAGTCATCTTCCACATTTCTTTTGGTTTTGAAAATTCTCTTAGTCTTATCAGAGCATGGAATTAGATTTTCTGAGATTAATAGACCTAGATGTCCTGGAGGTGTGTTTTAAAAAGTACAGTCACGTCATATAAAATGTGCCAGGTAAAACAGCTTTCTATGCAATCAAACAATGGTTCATAAACTTCAGGTGTGTTTGTTTTGCATTTCAATTTTGGTAATTTACTCTCTATTTTTAACCAGTGGTCCTCAAGTGTGACCCTTTTGAAACAGTAAGAATCTGAGGAATACTGGGACAACAACTCTAGGACACAAGCAACTTCCTCAGACTTAACTGCTAATGCAGAAGCTATACTGTGCTGAGTTGCAGAGGGTGATTGGGCTCTAATGGGTCTGGCCTTCCGCGCTTGCTCCTTTGGCAGTATAAGAACACACAATTCATTCTCTTTTTGTTCCATGGAAGTGTTATACAGTAAGTTCCTCAACAGACACTAAATCCATCTATCCTTTAATCTTGCTTGTTCTTTGAATTTCAAGAACTATGGAAAACAATTGCTTCATATATGATGTTTTGTTATAGTATCTTGAGTAGACTAATATAGCTTCATGCAAAAGCAATAAATTTTTTACTTTACTGCCCCCAGAATAGATATATTCTATTTGCTAGTTTAACATTATTTTGCCTATAGGCATATTAATATGTTGGTAATTTTCCATGGGGTAGACACAGGCTGGGAAATAAGAGAGAGAGAAAAAGAGATAAAATGACTGTATTCTTTCAGCCTTATCTGGTTTCTGAGGAGGCTAAATACCAACTAGGTACTTAACTAGAGAAATAAATCTGTGCTTAACACTAGTGAACTCTGATGGGGCAGAAATAGTGTGCGTTCATCTGGTCACTTACTTCTGATTCTCAATTGTTTGTTGAAAGATCCAGACTCCTTCAGATTTAAAAGTACTGATACCTTCCTCTCTTTCCATTTTAGTTTGCCTGAAATGTGGTTTTTTATAGAAACAAAACCTCCAAATCTTATGTATCTGAGTGAATGTGATAGATTCTTCGGACTATTGGACCCTTAGGCCACCAACAACCTTTTACTTTTTGACCCTACTAAAATTGTTTAAAGAATTGCATATAGGATGCTTCTCATCAAAAAGAAAAAAAAAAGAAAGAAAAAATTATGCTCTAATTGTGGTTGACGGGAGAGAACATAGCAGTGGAAGCCATGCAATGACAATAAATAATAATAATAATCCATGTGGTGTTCTATTAATATGAAAGCTGCCCCTTTTGACTCATTTCAGAAATCACAGGACATTTTACATGGTAGTATCTTTCACTGAAATGTTAGCTGGGGCATTTTTAACTATATACTCACTTCTGGGCATCTCTTTACCTATTCCACCTCCCATACCTCTTGGAGGTTATCCAGTATCATTTCACTTGGCCAGCTCACACTAGACACATGAAAATGGGAACAATGAACCACATAACCTTCACCTCTGGTTTGATGTTACACACACACACACACACACACACACACACACACACAACTGTAACACCAAACAATAATTATATAATCTCCTGCTCTTACCCCAAATCTGGACAAAATATTAAAGGAAATGTATTAAAAAAGAGAAAAATACCATGATTTATCAAAAAGTCACACTGCCTATTTACATATTTATATATTTGTTTCATGAAAGTAAATAATATACCCTTATTTGAGTACCTTCAAATTCAAATACTTATATTAAATGGTTATCAAAAACACAAATAAATTATAAAAGTAAATTTTGTATCCCATATTCTCTGCCTACAAAAAATATAACCAGAAAATTAATTTTCTGAATCACAAATTGCCTAGTAATTTTAAAACATCAAATAACCCCTGGATCACAGCCAAAAATAAAATGATTGCAGACTGTTAAAAAAATCAGTAACAATGAAACCTCTAAGTTTCTATGTTGCAGCCAAAACTGTATCCATTATAATAGAAAATTTCTCCCATCTTTGTGGGCATTCCAAATCTCAGTTGGACATCAATTTATTGCAGGCTTTTAATCACTTGCTTTCTTCTCTGAGGATATTAATCTTCATATGCATTTTAGAAACATAATTCTAAAAGTTACTTCTTGTGTTCATGAAAATCTGAATCAGGACATTGCTTGAATTTCCCATACCACTGCTTTTGAGCTGTCTTTGAAGGTGCTTATTCTAAATTCAATTAGATGTTGGGGATAGACAAAGCTTCATTCTCTGAATTTCCTGGAAGCAGTCAAATTCTGTCTCTAGCTTTTCTCTCTTCTTTCTTTCTCTCTTCTTTCCTTCCATCCTTCCTTCCTTCCTCCCTTTCTTTCTCAAGGGTCTCTTTGGAATCTATGTAGAAGAGACTGCCACTGAATTCAGAGAATCTCCTGCATTGACTTTTTCACAGTATGGAGATCAAAGGCCTATGCCACCATGTCAATCCTAAAAGACATATTTTTATAAAATAAATGAGCAGTCTCTCAAAAATGTTATACAATTCTTAGATATTTATTCTAAAAAAAAAATTGCTCTTTCTTTTATGGGAATACAACCCATGGGAAGCATGACTGACCACTTTTCCAGGCAGCTCCTGAAATGATCATGAGTTAATGTATGTCTTGCAGAATACTTTCTTCAAATCCATTTGACCTCTGGAACATTCCCAATCCATCAGAAATTGAACTACCTTCCAGTGATGTGATGCCGAGGTAGTGGAGTTAATGGCTCACCTTAAAACCCCCTTTCCATAAGTGATCGACCTGTTTTCAAGGCCACTTATAATTTGAAATCTGCTCTTCCATCTTAGTGAGGGAGTGTCCTGAGTTATTTCAACATAAATTTTAATGAGACTGTTTTCAGTTCTGGAACCCAAGGTTAGTCAACCTTTCTTCCTTTCTACTGCATAACATAAAGAAAACTAGTGTGTGTCTGAAAACTAGGGAAATGACTACAGAACACGCTGTACAAGATGTCAACAAGACGATTTGCAAGGAGAAAATCCTTTTCTATCATTTAGTCTTTCCACTAAAAATAATTTATTTAGTGTCTATGAAAGAGTTGTCAGCAATGGTACATCATATATATATACATATATGTGTGTGTATATATATAGTAAGCATTATATATGTTATGTATATTTTAGTATAAGGCATATGTAAGAAACATTAGATGTGTAAGACTTAAACTTTAGAAGTAGGCTTCTTTGATGAGAGGTGAGAACTGCACTTACTGCAGGTAAAACCATAATTACTTTGAATGCAATTTTAGATAATAACCCTGTTTTGTTCTCTCTTCTTTCTTCCTTCCTTCCTTCCTTCCTTCCTTCCTTCCTTCCT
>JADRCD010195655.1:2238-12269 GCA_019843815.1 Montemys delectorum | reverse complement strand
ATAAGCCATTAGTTTTCTGTTCAGGAATTTTTGCCCTACACTCCAGTGTTCGAGGCTTGTCCCCACTTTCTCAGAGTCACAAATAATATTACATACGTTGGTGGGACTCTAACCAAGCAATAAAAGATCTATACGTCAAGAACTTCAAGTCTCTGAAGAAAGAAATCGAAGATCTCAGAAGATGAAAAGATCTCCCACGCTCATGGATTGGCAGGATTAATATAGTAAAAATGGCCATCTTGCTGAAAGCAATCTTCAGATTCAATGCAATCACCATCAAAATTACAAATCAATTCATCATAGAGTTAGAAAGAGCAATTTGCAAATTCGTTTGGAATAACAGAAACCCAGAACAATGAATACTATTCTCAACACTAAAAGGACTTCTGAGGGATTCACCATTCCTGACCTGTATTATAGAGCAATAGTGATAAAAACTGCATGGTATTGGTACAGAGACAGGCAGGTAGATCAATGGAACAGAATTGAAGACCCAGAAATGAACCCACACACATATGGTCATTTGATCTTTGACAAAGGAGCTAAAACCATCCAGTGGAAATAAGACAGCGTTTTTAACAAATGGTGCTGGATCAACTGGCAGTCAGCCTCATAGAAGGAGGGGGAGGAGGTTTGTGATAGGGTGTTTCTGGAGAGAGGGAACCTGGAAAGGTGTTAACATTTGAAATGTAAATAAACTATCCGATAAAAAATATGACTGTACCATCTTTCTAGCACCAACAACATTATTTGTTCAACAAGGATCCAATTTATTGTCATAAATGATCAGTCAGAAAGAAAAAATATAATCCAATTTAATCAAGGACATTTGTTGAGTTGTTGGGAATAAACAATATGAAGCCTTAATTTTCTTTTAGTCAGTATAATTAGCAAGATTTTAGCTGGTTGCCTTTCTGTGCCCGTGTGTGTGTGTCTGTTTGTGTGTGTGTGTGTGTGTGTGTGTGTGTGTGTGTGTGTGTGTGTTTGTGTGTGTGTGTTATGTGGACGTGTTTCAAAGAAGGGAGAGGTAAAAAGGAAAGGAGGGAGGGAAAGGGGATCTAAAAGAAGATAACAAAAAGGTACATTAAAATACTCAAACTTTAGTCTTGATTGTCTTGTAGAATTAAGTAAACTTGAAAAAGCTTTGAGTAGAAACTAGATGAGAAAAAAATTCACACTAAATAAAGAAACATATATTAAGTCACTATTATTTCCTTACCCATTTATATGCAAGTTTTTCACTGAGGGAGTTTCAGTAAATGTACTGTCTGCATTGCAATGTAGGACCTTTACTTTCTGCTCAGTGTACAGCATACAGGAATAAAGAGAAAATCACAGAACATCCTCTGCATATGTATTCTCTGAGTCATCCTAAATTGTGTTACACATAAAGCAGAAATGATCGGTGTAGATATGTGCTTATTGTCTTTATAAAGCACAGTGGTGCCTGTAGTGTGGTTAAGATTGCCGTGCCCTTATTATAAGTACTTTTAAAAAATACAACAGATATTTGACAATCTGCTGAAAGCATCTTTGTGAGTCTACAAGATAATCACACTGTGAAAATATTCATGTAACAAAAGGTATATGGACAAGTGGGTAAGTAAATTGGTTACATGCCTAGTATTGCCCACTGTGAATTGTTTTGCTTAAAAAGGCAAACTCTCATACTCTGCTCTAGTGAATAACCTTTCTGGGAGTGTCTCAAAATGCAGCATGTTTTTTTTTTTTCTTTACATACTTTGAATGGTAAATGGTCATAAGGATAAGAAAGAATGAACGAGACAGGAAGAGTCACATCAATTAATACTAAAACAAAACCAGCCCACTTAGCATCTGGAAAACCCCCTTTTATATTTTCTTTGTTTCCATTGCTCTTCCTTTTTAACTTCTTTTTTATCTTCAGAAGCTGAATAGCAATTGTGTAGTTAAAGTATATAGTAAATACAGATTATCTGAGGAAATTTGCATGAATGCTGAATATATTTTCCAGACAGTTGGAAGAAGATTTTCTGGAGGAGAAGCAACTTGAAAAATCTATAGGGATTATGTCTCACTAGAGATACATCTAAGGCCATATAGTCTCAGAGTTGAGAAAAATGCCACTTCTCTAGAAGGCAAGGTGGTTTTGATATTTAAATATTTTATAATATTTTAAAATACTTGGATTTCATTTATTATTTTCCAAAAATTGATCTCTTAATTGTGTCAAATTAGTTTCACAATTTCCATACATCTAGTTAAACTTTAAAGCTAAAAAATTCTAGAAATAAAATTTATTCTTCAAGACAGCTATTAGAGGTTTTCAGTGCTACACTTTTTTCTTGTAAGTATGCTTGGGCTGTAATATAATATATTTCCTTGTATGTTTTGAAATTTATGAGTAGGAAGTTATAGAAAACTTGAAGAGAATTTCAACTAAGTCATGATAAGAGTTAGTACTCCTGTTTTGAGGTCAGAATATAAAATCAAAAACCATAATAATTTGATCATAATTACGTAAGTACTTAGATAAAGACACATTCGAAGACATATCGCTCTGACACCAATTCCACTCTGCTTTGATAGAAGAAATTTTCTTGTCTGTTTAATGCACATTCTAATGCACATCATTGTGCAGATTTATATGGTGCAAACAGTACATTGAAATACCCCAACAAAAAATGATGGAGAAAAGTATGCATATGCTTTATATCCAAAAGTTCAATAACTTGTATAGGAATTTCTTTCTTATGAGGAAATGAAATAAAACCAACACTCTTTTTCGTATTGTAGTACACATAGAATTGGAATCCTAGAATTTTTTTCCTTTTAATCACCAACCCTAAAATATTGCCTTTTAAAAATGTTTTCAACTTGGGACTAAAGAGATGGTCAAACTGGTATGAGTGTTTGCTCTGTCAGCTTGAAGGCTGGAGTTCAGACTCCTGTAACCATATAACAAGCCAATCATTCTCTCAAATACTTGTAACCAGTACCTTGATGGAAACACAGACAGGAAGGTCTCAGTGGAGAGATGAGTTGTAGCTCACATTAGAGCTATGGGCTCAGAGAGAAACTCTGCTTTACAGAATAAAGGTGAAGAGTATTAAGGAATGCTATAGTATGCCTTCTGAATTTCCTGTACCTACATACACACAAACATATACACACTGTAATACACAGACAAGTAAAAATAAAATTAATCATGAAAAGAGAAGATTTCAAGTCAATCAGTCATTGACTAATGACAATATTGCCCTATTCATTATATTCAATCAAGAAATGCTTATTATCTATTACATACACTATTTTCTAATGCCTCTCCATGGAGATGTGAACCATACTGGTAGAAGGGAATCTCAGTTAAGTAATTTATCAAAGCTGTATGTTGAGAACGTTATGAAGAGGAGATTGTGAAGCTTTTGAGTAGGAATTCACAATTCCAAACTGGAAGGAAAACCCAAGTCAGATTCAGATCTTGAGAGGTTCTGATGCCAGAGCTTCATCTCTGCTTGCAATGACAACAGACAGAAAACCCATGAAGGGGTTCAGATAAACTGGGGTAAGAGGGAGTGTAATAAACAAGAAAATGTACTCTGTGAAAGCCTTGTCTTTAATGTTGAAAATTTATCAATAGAGACTTGTGTCTGTTTGTCATTTCTTGGCTAATGCCTTGTCGACCTGACTAAGACCCTGTTTCCCCCATGGGTTGAGGGAGGCCCAGACTGACCGGCCTGTGGCAGAGACTGATCTTGATTTATGTAGCTTATGAGCATTACTGAAAATATTACTTTATAATTTCAATACAAGTTTTTTTCTAATATTTTAAATACATCTTTATGTATTCATTGTATATCACTTCCTTAAGCACAAAGCATGGAAGAATACATGAAATAATAGCAAAATTAGACAGCAACTCAAACAGAAGCACTATCAATAGTCACTATTATCTCATGACGAGAATGGCTAAACAGATAAATATGTGACAACTATTATTTAAGTAGACTGTAGTAAATATGCTGCAAACAGTGGACTGGTAGTGAGTGAAGGCTCTTGAACTTCATAATTACCATAATTTCAAAAGGATTTACTTCATAATAGCTGGGCAATTTCTTTCAAATTACAAGTAGTGTCACACATTATATAACATCCCCGTATCCAGGAGACAAACGTGGTTTTTCCCCCTTTCTTAGGCACTCAATTCAGTTAGAGGGATAAATAAAAACACCTGCCTGATACATTTTACCATTTGCATTTCAGCCACTTTCACGGTTTGAAGCTTTGTTTAGCAAAAGGAAGCAGAGAGACAGGTGTTTTGAGAGGAAAACTTGCAAGTACAAAGAAGCTAAACAGAAAGAAAATGTAAATATCTTAATGAAAAGCCTAACTGAAATATATAAATAAAAAAAGAGACAAAGGATTGATTTTAGAGCAATTTTCACAGATATTTAACCTTAAAATGTGATTTATATAGTATTCATTTATCTGAAATTTTCATAAAAATTAAAATATTTACCAAATGTTTTGAATGCATAAATTGTGTTGGTGTCAGTTATATAAAAATGTACCCTCTTTTAAGTATAGAGATAATTGCAAATAGTAATTACAAAATCTTGTTTCAGAAAAGTTATGTCTATAATTTCAGTAATTATCAGGAAACTAAGAAAAATGAAGACATGTTCAAGTCCAGCTGAGTCTGTCCACGCATGCTGTGTAAGACCAAAAGTGGTGTAGATGGTGATAATTTTAATGTCTGTTGTGGAGAAGAGAAAAGCCCTCAACCCTGTAAAGTGCAAAGACAATTTGATCTTTGCAGCAAGTGAATGAATGACTAGCAAATCTGGATTGAAAATTATTAGGTACATGTATGCAGTTGACTACATAATTATTATGGGAAGAATTTATCATTGCATCGTTGATTACTATTTACTCTGCCTCAGCAATCTTACGCATTTGATGACTCTAAAGGGCTAGCCGATGCTGGAGTATCAATGGCTCCCAAAGCTCATGTATTTGAACATGTGGCCTTGAGTTTGTGACACTTTGGAAAACAATATGGGGCTTTTAGGAGTTGGAGGAAGACAATCCCTCAAAATTGGTCGAGGTTTTCTGGCCTATCTTTACCTCCTATTCTTTCTCACCTCTTCTTCTTGGATGTGATCTCCCTGCTTCCTTATTGCCAAGCAACCTCCTATGCGTGAAGGTCTGTGTTTTCTCCACCACAGTAGACTATATCCCTCTGAAATTGAAAGCAATAATGAACCCTTTATTCTCTACATTTCTTTTTTCAAGACATTTAATTCCACCAATATTAAAGTAGCCAATACAGGAACCATCAAAAAAGAAGTTCAGGCAAGTGAGAAGCCCCCTTTATTAGGGTCAATGGTTTAAAAGAGTAATTTTATGTTGACAACCATTATATGCTCCTTGTAATAAAGAGTTTTCATTTACATAGGTAGGCATGAAATTACTTGTTCATAATCTTAGGACACCAAAACTCAGGAGACATAGGTAGATGAAGTAAAACTAAAATAATAGCACGATTAAATTTATACACACAGAGAGAGGGAGAGAGAGAGAGAGACAGACAGACAGATAGACAGAAAACTAAAAAGAGAGTGAAAAAAACAAGTATCTTTGTTTTACTTCAATTATATAAAAAATCTGATAAATTTTAAAAATAAATATAGACAAAATATTAAATTATTAAATATAGGAGAAGGCTCAGTGGCTAAGAAGTCTTCCTGTGAAAACATGAGAACATGTTTGGGAATTATTTTTGTTCAAAAAAATCAAAGCACTTGTAATAAAAAAAACATCAAAATATGTATTCATACATTCATTTTAAAAGCTAAGGTTATGCCATTTATTTCTCTCTTGGTTTTTCTGAATAACATGAAAATATACTATAAGACCACATTAGATCACTCATTTATTAGTATCCACTCTCTATGAAAAATATCATTATTCTCTAAATAAACATGATTCTTTGATACCTGAAAGCATTTTAAATTACTTGTGAAACATTATGTAATAAGTCCTGATTCAGCAATCATTCAGCACAGTGTCTTTGCAGTGTTCATATTTCACGGATTAACTATGTAACTAAGGGTTTATAAATTGCATATTTTGTATTGTCTTAAACATTTTAAATCTAGACTATTTCCCCATGTTAATAAGCATTCTAACCATGATCATTAGAAATGTAGAGTAATTTCATTATAGATCATTGGAATTTATAAATTTGGCTGAATTCATGTCACTCTTTAATTTAGTTTTGGGAAAGATAGTTTTAGGTTTTGTTTCAGGCTTCATTTTGATAAGAATCCTCTTGACTGAGGGTATTTGAATTGTGGTTATTTTAGCAATGATTATTTGTTTAAATGGAAAGTGTTAATTCTATGATATAGTAACATGTTTTTATCACTGAAATTTGTAATAAACTACAAAGACACAAAATGGAGATCTTGTTTTAGATCAGCTCTTCTTTTATGTATTATAGTTTAGGATCATGATGCTTGCTGCTGGATCTTACATTTGGATCTGCAAAACAGTGACATTACCAATCACGCAAAAGAAAGTATACCAGATAAGATGATACTTTGACACCTTTGATGTCATGCCCCAGAATCTTCTAAAAGGCTTTTAAGCAGCCTTCTACTGTTGTAATTTTTCTGAAGTGAGTCCTGAAGCAAATCTTAAATTTGGAACAGTTCAGACATTTAGGTGTGTTTAATTTATTATTATATGCAAAATATAAAATATTTTTAATAAATATGTAAAATACTTATTAAAATATTTTTTAAAATCTACATAGGCATCTACATGCAAATACATTGCTATATTATGCACATATTGAGCCCCGGAGCTAGATATATGATATAGAAACTTCGTATATATTCTGTATTACCATTGCCCCATCTTCAATTTCATTATCTTTTCTATTTCTTTAAATGTATTTGTATTACAAAATCTCATTTTACACAAATCTTTTCTTAATTAGATATTTTCCTTATTTACACTTCAAATGTTATCCCCTTTCTTGGTTTCCCCTCTAATAACTCCCCATCCCATCCCCTGTGCCCCTGCTCACCAACCTGCCCACTCCAGCTTCCCTGTCCTGGCATTCCCCCTTATTTTTTCATTTCTCCTGCTCCCTATATTAGTAACAGTTTTGCAAATTCAAACTATTTTTAATTGCCCCAAATTTCTCCATGCCTAATAATTATGTGTACATTTAAATTTCCCAATACCCTGACTGTGAAGTTATCTCTAGTAAAGTTCACCCTTACCATTATTATACCATCAACATAGTAATGACAGTACTTCACAAAACTCGCATGGCGAGCATGTTAAATTTATCATTGGGAATCTTTGATGGCAAAATCTGGAAGATACTTGCAAATATTTGGAATTCTGAAAGACATAAGAATGTATGCATCGTTTCTAATGGGATCCTAGATTTATATAGTACCTGAGAGCTTATGTTAAGTACATAAGTTTTGGTGTGTTCCTTTAAGACAGGAATAAAAGCAGAAAACATTCATAATAAAATTGGACTTCAAGCATGTGATATTAGTTCAATCCCTGATTAACTAGGAGTCTAAAAACTTTGTTCAGCCATGGGAACTAATTTAATAAATCATTTTTATACAGTGTTAACTCCATAAAAATGTGGATACTGCCAGAACATTCAGTCCCACCATATATAATCCTTGATTGGTGGTTGGGTCCCTGGGAGCTCTGAGGGTACTAGTTGGTAATTGTTGTTCGTCCTAAGGGGCTGCAAACCCTTCAGCTCCATAGAACCTTTCTCTAACTCCTTCATTGGGGACCATGTACTCAGTTCAATGAATGGCTGTGAGCCTCTACATCTGTATTGGTCAGGTATTGTCAGAGCCTCTCAGGAGATTGCTGTATGCTTGTCCTTCCTTCAGTCTCTGCTCCATAGTTAATCTCTGTCACTCCTTCTGTGGGTATACTTGGTGGGACTGAATGTTCTGGCAGCATGTGTATAGTAGGGGATCTCAAATTCGATCATCTATAGGAATAAAGAACCTTGGCCTTGTGAAGGTTTTGTGCCTCAGTGTAGGGGAATGCCAGGGCCAATAAGTGGGAGAGTGTGGGGTGGAAGGCATGGGGAGGGGGGAGGCAAAAGGGGTTTGTTCTTGTTGTTTTTGTTTTTGTTTGTTTATTTGTTTGTTTGTTTTTTGGAGGGGAACCTGGGAAAGGAGAAATTTACATGTAAATAAAGAAAATATCTAAAAAAAAAAAAAAAGAAATGATATCCATTTGTATAGCTGACACCTAGAGAGAGAGAAAACCTGATAAGATCATTTTTGCTTTTGGTTTCCACTTGACAAAAGTTCTTGGACTTACTAAAGTTGAGGTGCAACTCTGAATTTCCAAGTGAGAAACCTTTCTGACTGACTTTGGCATCAAACTATTATCCTTTCTACAAAGATATTTTACTACCTAATATTTGTAACAAGTAAGCACATAATTCTAAATTATTTACTTTTAGCCAATGCAAATAAGACTATTTTAAATTAATATTTGTATATTTCTAAAGTATGAGTTTTATGATAAACTACTAGGAGGTTGCCTAAAATTCTTTTAAAATAATCACTTATATTTGGACCAAAAAAATGTGGATACTGTAGTTCAAATGGATGTCCTTGCTTAACAATATTTGGCACACAACAGTGTTGTAGGAAGCCAATGCCCTTATCAAGACAATGGATGCTTCACATCTGAAAACCTTGAAATTCATCCTCAATGTTTTGCTAATTTTTACTGTTTTTGACTTTTAAACTATGAACCTTTACAGCTTAATTATAACCACTTTAGAAAGTTTTATGAAACATTCAATTTAAATCATTAATATAAAGCAGTATGTTGGAGTTAATGCTTATTTGGAGCCAGGGGTCAGATCATTTGTGGCCAGTTATCTAAAGTGTCAATAATCTCATATAGTACCATGTCCTTAATTTTGAATTTGATAAAAAAAACATTGCACATTGTACATAAAAACAACTGGAAGACACTTGTAAAATTTTGTCCCTTAGCCCCATAATGTAAGTATGATAAATAAAAAGTTGTTTAATTATTGACAAAAATCTGTAGGGTATCATTAGTTTATCTCTGATGTTTTAAAATACTAGTTCTACTTAACAAATACATCATTCTACTAAAAGCTATCACTAATATCAATAACAAATTCTAAGCTAAAATTTCAGGATGGTGATCATATTTATGTATTATGATATTTATTTATATATTAAACTACTTAATGTTGTGTCAAAGCTTCAAGAGTATTTATAAACCATTTTCTATAGTTTGATCATTAGTAATTTAATTAATAAATTAACACATAGTTATTGTGTCTCACATACAGAAGATGTGTTTTAAATTACTAATAATTATTATGCCACATTATTTCACACTTTTGGTTTGTTTACACATACTATTGGTTTGCAATAGTATTATTGAACTGGTGTTGCAAACACAATTCTAGAATTTGGATTTTTCTTCACACAAACATAAATAGCACATTGGCTAGGAATAAAGTTTCTCAGTTACACCTAACAACTTTTAGAACTCTGACATTTCATCCTGTGTAAACATTTCACAAATCCTTGACCTGATCCTATGGATCACTTTGTAGCAATTGTTCTTAGTGACAATTCTTTCTGTATTCTTCTGTGCTCTTGTAACTTTGATTGCATGTCAAGAATTCAATCTGGAGCAAAGATTTTTTTTTAACATGATGTTACTGAGTCTAAGACAATAAAATCCATCAGTAATAACCTCCATAATGACTGACAGAATTGATTGTCTATCAACACCATCATGGTGTTGTTCAGAAAGAAACTAGAGTCAGGGCAATGTCTGTCATTGCAGGAATTTCAAGGGTATTTTCTTGATTTATTTCTGAGTTTCATTCTATTATATCAAATATTTCTGAGTTACTGCTACTGAATTTTCCTGAATGGATATCTATCTATCTATCTATCTATCTATCTATCTATCTATCTATCTATCTATCT
>JADRCD010195654.1:0-14781 GCA_019843815.1 Montemys delectorum | reverse complement strand
TTATAAAAGGAAAGAGCTCAAGAAATCCACATGAATGAAAATCAAAAAGTGATGTTCAGAGGTAGAGATGAAATCAGAGTGATGAGGATGTTCATAGGAAGGATAAATTCATTGTGAGTCGTGTCATGAAGCAAATGACATTCAGAGAGGCTCTTGAAAGATACTTATCATGATGTGAGGTGAAGGGATCACACATTTCAGGACAGAGATTTAATAGACCATGACTAAAGATCAAAGAGCTTCAGTGCAAGAATGCATCCCAAATTAAACTAATGACGAAGAGCCTGGTAGAATAAATGAGAACAAAATAATTCTTTAACTTCTGACATGGATGATAGGTCTCAGAGGATAATCAAGAAGACACAATTAGTTAGGTAGATGAGTTTCTTTGCCATTTAAAAGGAGACATGGTTTCCTGTCATTACAGGGCACAGCTAAGAATGCCAACATATAACATAGCATCCGAGAATAAAGGACTTTTTGAAAAACGTAAATGTACATACTGTAAATTGATTACCATTAGCCACATCTCTGTGCTGTTAAATTATCACATCAATTAAAAAATATGTACAAATGGCTTTAAAGACAGGAGGATCTGGGGTTGGCAAGATGACCTAGTGCATGAAAACCTGACAACTTGAGTTCAATCTCTGGGTTCCACATCAAAGGTAGAAAGATTACAGAATTGTCCTCTGGCTTCCACATATGTGCTTTGGTCCTCCCTCTACCACACTGTGTGCACACTCTAACAGATGACGTTTTAAAAAGAAGTAGTAGGTATAGAGACATTAGGAACTGGAAAATGTTGATCATTCTAACTCTTACAATCTCTCCACAACCTCTTCCTCAGTGCTTAGTTGGTTTCATTGTTGTAGATTTCTGTATATTGATACAAAATTAAGGTTATATTTACTTACAACACACTATGTATCTGTTTTGGTCTGACCTCCATCCCCAAACACACCAGAATAGCAGTAGCCATTTTGTTTCATGCCTGTCAGCTATTTCATACTGTTGCTATAACATGCCTGCCAGTCATTGACACAGAAAGGACTTGGCTCAAGGACAGGCTGACATATATACTCTGTTTTGTTCTGTATGTTCTGAGTGTGCTGTATGAGGTTTGCTACTCTTAAATCTCTCTAAAGCCTTATGTAGGACCCATCAACTCAAAGGTCAATAAGAACTATGGTGTCTAAAATGGCTTGAGTTAGAGCTGACCACTGGGCAGTCCTTCCTGCTCCTATGTATGAGCTCACAGTGGTTTTTTGTGGCCGACACTGAAGAATGCTAATAATAAGACACAGTTCTACTCATGCTCTGCTACCTTGATGTTCGGAAATTCCCCGGTTCACCCCACACCCACCACCCTCTTACCTTAATCGGGACCAGTCAGCCTAAAAGTCAGCTGATAATACTTAGGTGTGAGGTTTTGTTGTGAATGTATTAACTGGAAGCAGGTCTTGCACCGTCAGCTATCTCTAATTTTTAACCAGTGTGGCGTTTTGAAATGATCTCTGCCTGCTGACAAAAGAAGCTTCTTGGGTGAAGAGTGAGGGCTACCTATGCATTCAAAATCCAGTAGTGCACGAAACCTGCTATTCGTTTTCAAGTAATTTTATACATCAAATAACAAACGAGCAGGGGGAGGGCAGAGGGAGTAGGGTTTTTTTTTTTTTTTTCAGAGAAGAAAACAGGACAGGGGAGAACATGTGAAATATAAATAAAGACTATATCTAATAAAAAATAACAAATGATTATATGAAACAGAAATTGTAGGCAATGTTACGAGACTGTAGTTTCCTGCTGCATGGAGAGGTCAGCGCTTTGGACCTTTCAGTAATCGTGCCTTGCCTCATGACTACTGAGAGACTAATGGGAGTTCAGAGGCACTGTCCTTATCACACTGTCTTAAGAATTCACAAAATGATGCTCCGTTCCATTCAAACTCATACAAGTCTTTATCTCGTCATGAAGATGGCAATATTCACACTTGAGGTTTCCTATTTCCAGTAGAAGTAGAATTGACTGGAGTAACATAGAACATAGGTAAGTAATAAAAGCTGTTTAAGTAAGTGTGTATGAGTGATTACATAGGCATAAAATATATCAGGGCCATTGCTTTAATATTCCTTACCTTTAGAAACTCTACTCAATACTTTGGGAAAATATGCCTAAATATACTTAAAAACAAACTAGCTTCTTGTTTTACAAGTTAAAGAGTTGCAAGGAATTGACGTACTAAAAGATCCAGGGTAGTCTTTCTAGTGACCTTTTTTATCTGATTTGAAATTATTATTTTGTGTTACAGTTTTTAAATCAAATAAACCTGGAAATACTGTAATCAAAGTCATCAATAATAATAACTAAGCAAAACTTATGAACTGTTGCAAATTATGTCTTACCTCAAGCATATACAAACAGAATAGATAGAAATGGATCAGAATGAGGAGAAATCTGCAAATCCAACTTCCAAGCATGGAAGAAGGCTTTGTTTGAAACACAATCTGCCAGGAAGTTTTCCAAGTGTTTGTTTGTTAATGCTGGAGAAATTTCCTTTAAAAATCATTATTCCCGAAAAAAAAAATAGAACAAATATTTTACAGTACTGGGATAACTGCTAGCAGTGGATGGGTCATGGTTTAAGTTTGGAAACTTGCGGTTAGTCAGTGGCATCATCTTTAACTCAAGAGGGTTCATGCTTGCCTCAAGATACAAAAACAAAGACGTAGGGAAGAGTGGCTGTTAAGTGTCTGTTCACTTCATCTTAAGCAGCACTAAACCAACAGAGGTTTTAAAACACGACTAATTGAACACTACCCACTTTTAACTGCTCTGCCTGTGGCTTAGCCACTGAGACCTCTAAAACTTTCACAAGTAACTCTAATGCATAGCCAAATCTGTGAATTGCTGATCCAAACAGAGAGGAAAGATACAAGGACTGCCCGACAGTTAAAAATCCCTTTCTAAAAAACACCCCACAAGCTAAACAATCACAGTTTACTATTTTTTATTTGGAATGGGGTGGTGGGAAGGGTGAAGGACAGAAGTGTATTAAAAATAAAATTTCTATATCCTATAATGACAATCTGTCCAATTTTGCTTCCTTCAGCTTAAATAACCATTAAAGAAATCTATCATCTTCAAAGAACAGCTCTATTGTAGAACACTCAATAGTGAATAAAAGTTGACTCACATTCCAAACAGCATCCAAACAGGTACAATGTTTGCTGGGTCAAATAGTGTCACAGGTTCCAAGTGTAACAGAGTGGTGGAGAAACTTATGGCTTCCCGCATAATAAACAAATAAAAAAATCACAAAACTATAACTAAAAGTGCAAAAATAACAGAATTAGTTTATATTATAAACTGACCATGCAGCCAGGAGCAGAATGGAGGTAGGTTACTTCTAAATCCACTCTTTTGTGGTTAGGAGTATCCTGACAGAGAAGCTAGGAAAGTAGATATATAACAACACACTGTTGGAGTTTGATAGCTCTGTCTCCTAAAGGTTAAAATTCCCATCTGAGGCAAGGCTTCCTGAAACACAAGAAATTCAAGAGTCATAGCACCTTTCCAATTTTTGGTGCTTGTCTCTCTCCGCTGAATATTTTGATAATCTATGAGGGAACAATTGTAGTGACATCTTGGCTCCAAAAGCAAACTGGAGGCATGCTTAGAGAGTGGAAGCTAATTGACATCAGCAGCAGTTCATAGGAATTACTTAAAAGTCTACAATACAAGATAGACATGTTGGTACACGCTCAATCCCCAGCAGTCAGGAAGCTGAGGCCAGAAGATCTCCAAGAGTGCCGGGCCAGCCTGGTCACATAGTGAGTTTCAGGCCAATCATGATTACAGAGTTGAACCTTGGAGAGAGTGGAGAGTGGAGAGGGGAGAGTGGAGAGAGGGGAAGGAGGAGGGGGGAGAGGGGAGAGGGGAAGGAAGAGACAGAGAGACAGATATCTAGAGAGAGACAGAGAGACAGAGAGAGAGGCAGAAAGAGAGATAGAGAGGAACCCAACTGACTGACACACCATTCAAGTCTTCAGCCCACTTGACTCTCTCTATCTGGAGTATTTCTACTTTGCTTTGCCTGACTGAATGAACTTCTATTAAACCTGAATTTTCTCTTGGAGAAGAAAAACAACCAAAAAAAAAATCTTTGCTTGAGCACACAGACCTCAAGCATCATGTTTGATTTGGACTGACAAAGCAGGGAGAACCACTTGACTGGAGAGTTGGACGTGTCTGTTTCTATCAGGCAGAAAAGCTTGGAGGTAGGAGGAGAGAAGGAGTAGGTTCTTGTTTTCAGAATTGGATCTGAGATTTGAAAATATCAGTTCACTTTTGAGCACTGTACTGAACTTACTGTAGAAGTACTTCCTAGTTAAGATTGTAGGTTTTTATTTATGTATGTGTATGTATCTCTGTTTTGCTAAATGGCCACGCTGTCAAACTACCTCCTAAATATTTCCATTTCCACCCATAGAATGAAGTTCTCTCAGCTTTGGTCAGAGAAGCTTTTGTTATACAGTGAGCAGCAGTTAATGCAGAGAAACATGTTCAAACTTCTGGGTAAAATTACTTTGAGTGCCTGGCAGTGGTGGCGCACATCTTTAATCCCAGCACTTGGGAGGCAGAGGCAGGAGGATTTCTGAGTTCAAGGCCAGCCAGGTCTACAGAGTGAGTTCCAGGACAATCAGGGCTACACAGAGAAACCCTGTCTCGAAAAAAAAAATTACAAAATTACTCTGAGTACTGCACCCCCCCCCCCAAAATAGAATGTTCACATCAACCTCCCTTTGCTCTCACAAAGCTCAGGGGCCCTCACAAAAAGAGAGGTACAATGAATCTAAGAAGGAGAAAAAGGAGGAATGCTGGGAAATGCTCTTCTTGATATGACATGGCTGTTGCACCCATGATCTCATAGCAGTAGTGGTTAATAAACAAGATCTCCACAAGATCAAGCCAGTTAGAATTCCAGTATGAATAGAGTAATAGCTGACAAATCCCTAGGCCTTACTGAATTGGTGTATGTCTGAGAGGTGTAAGGTTCAATAATATTCTACTTTTTAATAATGAAAATGTGTTTGCCAACTTTAATAACAAATCTAGTTTTTCTAAATGAATTTCCATGTTTCCTTTGTCATATATTTAGATCCTGCACATGCTTGAGTCTGTAGTATCTTAATTGTGTTTGATTGCTTTATTTTTAATATATTTTTTATAATTTATTATTTAATCACATTACATCCCATTTGCAGTCCCTTCTCGGTCCTCTTCTCCTGATCATCCCTTTACAAGCCCCTCCCTCCATTACCCCCTCCTTTCTCTGAAGAAAGGGGGAAGCCCCTTGGGTACCACCACACCCTGGAACAACTAGTCCCAGAAGTACTAAGCACCTTCTCTCCCACTGAGGCCCAACCAGGAAGTACAAGTAGGAGAAGGGGATCAAATGGCAGGAAACAGAGTCAAAGGCAGGTCTCCGTATTCCACTTATTAGAGGACCCACATGAAGACCAAGCTGCACATCTGCTACAAATGGGGATGGAGGATGGGGGTAGGTCCAGCTGGGCATGTTCTTTGGATGGTGTTTCGGTATTTGTGAGACCCATGGGCCCAAGTTAGTCGAATTTGTAGGTCTTTTTGTAGTGTCCTTGACCACTCTGGCTTGCTCAATCCTGTCTTTTACAAGAAGCCCTGACCTCTGTCTGATATTTGGATATGGGTCTCTGCATCTGTTTCCGTCCACTGCTAGATGAAGTCACTTAGGAGGTATGCTATGTTCTTGTCTATAAGCATCATTAATAGTATCAGGGGTTGGCTCTCTCCCTTGAGACAGACTTTAAGTTGGGCCAGTCATTGATTGTCCATTCCCTCAGTCTCTGCTCCATCTTTATTCCTGCACAAATGGTAGGCAGGACAAGTTGGGGTACTTGTGAGTGGGTTGATATTCCCCTTCTTCCACTGGAGGTCATACCTAGCTATAGGAGATGCCCCCTTCAGGCTCCATTTTTCCTGTTGGTAGGAATCTCAGCTGGGGTCACCCCCATAGATGCCCTCTAGCCTCCTGGATCACAGGTCTTCAGCAAGACCCAGAGATGCCCCCTACCTATTTCCATTGTCACTTCTATCCCTGTCCTGACTCCTCCCCCACACCTGATCTTCATCCCTATTTCCCTCCTCCCCTCTCCTCCCACCCACTTCCCTCTCTCTATCCACCTCTGATAACTATTTTGTTTCCCCAACTGAGAATAACACATCCTCCCCTGGGCCTTCTTTATTACTGAGTTTCTTTGGGTCTGTGGACTGTAGCATAGTTATACTGTACTTAGTGGCTAATGTCCAATTATAAGTGAGTACACACCATACTTGTATGTCTGGGTCTATGTTACCTCACTAAGGATGATATTCACAAGCTGGATCCATCTGCCTGTAAATTTCATGATTTCTTGGTTTTTGTTTTTGTATATATATTTATATACAATATATATATACAAATAATAAAATATATATGTATATATTTAATCATTCACTTTACATCCTGTTAACTGTCTCCGTCTTGGCCAGCCCCTCCCACAATCCTCCCATCCCTCCCTCCCCTTCTTCTTTCTGTGGTGGAGGGGTCTGGTTATCCCCCAACCCTGGCACTTCAAATCTCTCTGAGGCTAGGTTTTTTTCTCTCCCACTGAGGCCAGACATGCTAGAAGAATACATCCCATGGTCAGGCAGTGGTTTTGGGACAACCAGCTATGTGAGTTCTTGATTAGAGTAGCCAATCGGATTATGCCTGGGGTGGCAGTGGAGGTTTAAGAGTGCCCAGTCATCGAGATACCGAAGACATTTTAAAATTAGCTGGTTTGTGTGTGTATGTGTATTGTTTCTCATCTGTGGATCCAAAGGAGTCTGAGTGGAGGGTGATAACCCAGCCTGTTCCAGGTACATTAAAGCAGGGCAGCAAAAACTACATACTACAATGTCTAATCTGGGTATTGACCTATGTGGAGGGTTTTGCAAACATCAATATGGGGGAAAGTATTTTATATTGGAACAGTATGTGCAACAGTGTTTTTAAAGGCAAATCCAGCATACTTATGGCAGACATAATGATACTCAATGTGTTTCAGGTTCTTTTGAAAGACAAGTAGAAGTCAAAAATATTTCAAAGACAAGTGGAGCCCTCACCCTCATGGTGAAGCATTTGAACCAAGAAGTAAGGACTGGGTTCCCTAGGGAGAATAGAAGAGTATTTATCATTTTGGAAGTACCTCCACTTGATAGCTTTTGTTTTCTGTTGATTCATAACAAAGTACCAAATGGCAATAGCTTGAAATAGTGTGAACTTTTTGGCTCACAGTTTTCATGGAACAAAAATGCAGTGTATTTTACCAGATGCTCTGCTCTGGATCTTGGAACTCTGAAGTTGCTGGAATCATTTTCATTTGAGGTTTAGTGGAGGAAGTATCTATCTCCTACCTCCATGTGTTGGTAAGAGACATTATTATATGGCTTCTTTACTGTCTATTCCACAAAACTGGCAGCATACCCACCTAATAACATCACTCTGAGTGACTACTGACTTTGCTGTCAGCATTTTGACTATGTGTCCTCCAGGATGGACCAAGCACTTCAAAAGGCATTACTTCAGCAAGGACAGCCCTCAAATTTCTCTATAGCCTCAGATTACTTTTTTTCAGAGTGTTGAACCCTTTACAATATCTCTCTCTTATGTCAGGCCCATAAAGGATCAGAAACAATTAATTCTAAATTTTACTTGTATCTGAAAAGTTGTTTCACCACTATGGCATGTTCAATGTGTCAACACTCCATCATGTTTGTAGGCTTGGTCCACATACAATGGGAGGAAAGATACTGGCATCTAATCAGGATACGGGATACTTAGCAGTGAGTTTGAAGTTTTGCACACAACATAGACTTTATATTTTCATGGACTATAGAGAAAAGTTTGACCTACCCAATATATTATCCCCCAATATATTATCATTTATGTATTATAAAATAATTATTCTGTTCATCTGTTTTACTTTAATATGTGCTTTCATTTCATTTGAATCAATGTTTTACATGAATGTATGTATGCACACCACGTATATGACTAGTGCCCACAAAGGCCCAACGAGTACATGCATGCAGTATCTGAGAGCTGGAGTAACATAAAGGGCCCTGTGTTTTCATATACATACATAGCTTCCATAGTAATAAGTAAGCCCAAGGTCTCTTGAATAACAGCAAATGCTCTTAAACACTGAGCTATATCAAAACTCCTCTTAATATTATTTTTAATCTATTTTATACAAATAGTTCATTGCAGTAAAATGAAATATATGATAGCTTAACTTTAAAATAAGATATATTTTTCTAAGGAACATACTAGATATGTATTATTATTATTATTATTATTAGTAGTAGTAGTAGTAGTAGTAGTAGTAGTAATCTGTACTTTGTTTCAGGCATGGATTAATATGTATATTGGAAATGTATTGTAATTTAAAAAAATTTAAAGTAACTCCCTTGAAACTCAAAACAGAATCCTAAAATTTAAAAGCTCTGTTTGCACAGTGAGTGGAAGAGCCTTTAATTCTGTCATGAGTAGCATTTGTCTTTTTGTGCAAATGTATAGAAGAACATTCCTAATGACTGGGAAGAACCAAAATCAGTGAAACATGTTTAATGATTTAAAAAGCTATTTGGAAAGTAGTCTGACTCTTTGGCAGCGTCCATTCTGGAGCAGATAGAATCCCAGGCAAACAATCGAAGCCCCTATTTTCCTTGTATCGGTAAAAAGATACTTATACAAGGAAGTTTCACCCAAAGGCAATGGAGCAAGATGGAAACAGCTGATTTCTTGGAGCTGATGTTGCCACTCTTGTTTTTCTTGAAGGCCTCTATTATGTGTGAGTGATTAAGTGTTCCAAAGGAACACAAAGAAACAAAGTAGGCTTGTGAAGTAAGAGGGCATTAGTGAACAAGGCAGATGATTAAATATGTTGAAGGAGCATGGCCATTTCCTGTACTGTTTCTGACAGAAAGGTTTCTAAGAGTCCCAAGGATACTAAAGAAGGGAAATGAGAGCAACTCTTGCAAATGACTTCTAGGAAGCTATAGGCAAATGCAGAGGTACACCAGGCTCTGGGCTTAAGCAGCACCACCTGGGATTGCTCTTTTCCAGCAATCACACTGCATGACCATTTGTTGTTGTTGTTGTTTTATTTGTTTGTTTGTTTTTGCATGTTTTTCTTTCAGTGAATGAGAGTATATACACACACACACACACACACACACACACACACACACACACACATATATGCATCTCCCACTGCTGGATGAAAGGACTCAAGTGAAGACAGACACATATTACTGGATCACAATGCCTTTCCTTATTCTCCAAGCAGAGCAAGGCAGGCATCATCAGAACACGGCATACTGTGAATCTTAACCTGCAAAACACGTAGCACGGTTCAAATCTATAGTGATAGAAATATAACATGCATATTCAAATCCCCGTGTATACAATAAAGAACATATGTATGCCTAACACATGTTGACAGTGTCATTATGCCACATTAATTAAAATATGTATAGCAATTTCTGAACTATGAGATGAGGATAATATTATACTCAGAATTATTATAGAATGCAACAACATAACGCTCCTCACATATTGTGTTCTTTCAGTAAAACCGTGTGGTTCAATTACCCTCACTTCATCACTATGAAGACTCTTTGTAACTCAGTAGGCTAGCTTGGCAAATCTTGCCACTCATCTGCTGTATCTTCCTGATAGCCCCTGGTTTATACACAGCTGTTTGACATTACTAGTGTGGCTACAAACGAAGAGCATCAGGCAGAAAAGGTATCCATCAGAGCTATCCTCTGAGGCAGATCTGTGAAGGGAGATCAACAAATTAATCCTATCTGACCTTTCTTTTTTAAACAAAATTAAAATAGTGGGTAAAAACTTATTTGCAAGATTATAAAATTATTAAATTGCTTCATACTTTTACTTTATCTAAATACTGTAAATGAGTGTCCAAAGTAATCAGTGACACTTGCAATTTATTGGAAGACATGTTCCATATTGCAAAAAAGCAGAGTATTGGGTCAATGATAGATTCTTACATCTTCTTGCCTTTGATTCCTTGAGCAGTGTAATCAGGCCTGGACAATCTAGTGAAGACTAGTCTTAAGCAAGTAATCTAAGCCATAGCAACATTAAAATGACCCAAGAAGGCTATTCTATACCTCCTGGTTTGTTTGTTTTAAGAGAGACAGAGACAGAGAGACAAAGACAGATAGAGAGAATGAGTAAGACAGAGACAGACACAGAGAGAGAGACAGAGAGAGACAGACAGAAACACAGACAGACAGAGACAGGGACAGAGACAGAGAGGGACAGAGACAGACAGAAAGACAGATAGACAGAGAAGACATGGGGGTGGGGAGCAGAGAGAGTTGGTGATTCGCACAGAAGAAATTATGTTAGAATCTCCAGTATTGGAATGAGGGACACTGCAAATGCATGGAAAAGAATTACTCACAGGTAGCTTAAGAAGTGGAACAGAGTATCTTTGGCCTTCTGCTCAAAGGGCTTAAATTCAGCCTAAGGGCAACAGTTGAATTAACAGAGCTGCTCCTGATCTAGAATCCCGATTGTTCCCTCTGTAAGTTATTTCTGAAACTAAAGAGATAGGAATGAGGTATTTTGAACAAAAATGATGTCTAAAACTTACTGAATTTTCAGTATATCTTGTGTCTTCTTAACAACTTGTCAAAAAATCTTCCATTTTGAGAAGGAAGTGCCAACTCTAAGAATCTAAGAAGCCTTCTTATTTAATCATAAACTCGATATTGGTAGGCTAGAGCATGCAACTATACGGCTATTGCTATTCCCTTGATTCTCTAGTTTATTGAATGAATATTCCCACAGATCCTTTCTATTATTGTCTTAGGGAATTTTGTGCTTTGAAGTTGGCAATACTAACAATCTGGGGTACAGACTGGGAGCTGGATGGCTTTTCGCATTGGTGGAATTCATGAGTTACCTAGAGTTTACACCACTCCAACGGCTTTCATTATTTTTGCTGCTTATTGTTGAGCTCTCAAATCTATGGAGGCAGTGAATAAGTGTTCTCTGAGATATGAATTCACCTGCTGTGCAATCTTTTTCATGCCCATGTCAGTGGCCTGCAAATTGCTTAGCAAAAAAGAAACTACCTATACAAAGTTTTCTTTTGCATGATGTTTCCTAGCTACACTTGCATATTATTTTACATTGAACATGGCATTCATTATTTATGCCAAACTTATTTTCAGCTCATGAAGAAATTTGAACAATTTTGATTAGATTAAATATAAGAAATTTGAATGTTTCTTCGTGGAGAAAAATAAATGAGCATTTCACTGTGTTCCTAGCTCATAGCATTTTGATATGTAGTACTGTCAAGATAATAGAGTGTGTTGAAGAGCCCTGTAAAGGTAGAATTGGAAGCAAATAACATGGAACTATCTTCTCCCAAATATATGTCTCTTTTTACTTGAAGTGAAAGATATAATCAATATTTTGAAAACTCATCTGAGGCAAAGAGATATAACTAACTGGGAAGAAAAAAAAACTTTCAATAATGGTATAAAAGTGGCTGGGCAAGTTGGCAATCGTTGACTAGGTTAATACAGGAAAAAAACTATATCTCTCTAGTAAAATCATCCTGAATGTCCTGGTCTTGCTTTTTAGGCTTCCAACTTACAGAAAGTTGCCTGTCTCTGCCTCCCCAGTGCTGAAATTAAAGGCATGCACCAACATGCCCGGCCATTTAAACCTTTCTATCCTTTAAATTACTTAGATGTATCACTTTTGATTTTATTATTATGTAACTATTCCACATTCAGAATTGTTTTCTTGGCTTCATGTTTTTAAAGAGCCATTTCAAATCGACTTGTAAACCACTATGCTAAAAAGAATGCTATTTATAAATAGTTATATGTGTGCAGATTTACCTTACGTTTTAAAATATAAATGAATTGATTGAAGTTAATTGTTTGGACACATTAGCTAAGTAAATCTCTTACTTGGATGAGAAATAGACTTGATTTTGATACTAATATTTAAATTATCATTGTGGGAATTCAATGTCCTCCAATTGCTAAGACACTGAATAATGAAATATCCTTATGCCTTGGGCTGGAGAGATGGCTTAGTGGTTAAGAGCACTGACTGCTCTTCTGAAGGTCCTGAGTTCAAATCCCAGCAACCATGTGGTGGCTCACAACTGTCAGTACAGTGTACTCATATATACATTAAATAAATAAAATAAATCTTTAAAAAAAAAAAACCCAATATCCTTATGCCTCACCATGCCTGTTTATTAATACAAGATTTTTAAAATCAGCTGATCTTAAAACCAATATATTACAAGTCAAATCCAAAAAGACTTGTTAAAAATGAAGAAGGATGAAGGTATCCAGGGAGATCAGATACCACTAGTCTTTGTAGGGACCTGCAATCATGTGCGCATATCCATACACAAGCATACATAATTAAAATAATTTAACAATCATGCAAACAAAGTTATAATAAAAATAGATGTGAGAGGATGGTGAGATGCATGAGTGGGTAAAATGCAAACCAAACACAAATATGTAAAATGCTGGACACGGAATACATGATTGTCACTCTACCATTGTAGAAAACAGATAGGAGTATCCTTGCAGCTCTTGGCTAGCTAGTCTAGTAGAATTTGTGAGTTCCAAGTTTAATGAGAGAGCCTGTCTCACAAAATAAAGTGAAGAATGACCCAGCAGGATAACTAATGACTCCATATGCATGTATACACACACACACACACACACACACACACACACACACACACACACACAAACGCACACACACAAAGTAAGTGAGAAACATGGAAATAATGGCTACAATAATAGTTTAGGACACATTACTCAAAGAGACTAATTGGAACAGTTAATGCTCATTGATGTTTTGTCATCTCTATGGTAACAGCATGTTTAAAACTTTCAATCTGAAATAATAATTTTTTTTTTATCTAACTTTACCTTGATGGTCCAAGTTTTCTTTTAGAAATAAATGGAGTGGTAAATAATTTACTAATACATGTGGTATTAGATCTGCTTCTGCTGGTCGAATGATTTATATTAGTTTTTCTCCATATTTCTTATATTCTGACCAAAATATTGCACAGCATGATAATTTTTCTTGTCAAGAGTAGAATTGCTAGCAGCTTGCTTCAATTAATAGCCTTCCTGATGTATGTGCACACCAAAATCCTTTTTAGGATTAATCTATATCTTCAGAGAACAATTCTTATTCGTCTACCTTCTCTCTTAGGAGGGCATAATCTTGGTCTAAACGATGTGGTTTTTGACCTTCAACTCTAGCAAGGCTTCTGTTTTAAATATATTTTCTACAAAGCGTAGAAAATATCAAGTGCTTTTTGCTTTTTTTTTATTATGAAAACTTAGTACAGTTTGCTCCCATTCTCTCACAAATTCATGTAAAATTTATAGACCAAAAACGTGCTTTTGAAACTGCAGATTCCTATTAAAGACAAATTATAAACAAGATTCTGAGATGAAATTTCATTTTCTTCCATAAACGTACAGTGCAGCATGTAAACATGATTTCTGAAAATTATTCAGTTTAGAAGCTTTAAATTGAATTTGAAATCCAAATTCAACTGTTGACACAAAATTAAGGACTTTTCAACAAAGGCTTTGAAAACAACCATTTGTGTTATGATTTCTCTGCATGTCTGAAATCCTCAAAAATGATTTTAAAAAACTTAAATACATCCATTCAAGTTATTGTATATACATAATGGATTTTAACCCACACATTCAAATGTTTCACTAATAGGCTATGTTGTTGTGGATCATAACATTCTAGGCATACTTAATTGGGAAAAAATGCAACTGAGACAGAAACTCCACACTTAACTTCAGGGCCATCATTAAGAACCCTGAATGATGGCTTCCAGCTCCTTGAGGAAGGCAGAGTCCTGCATCAGGCAACAAAACAGGCACAGTTTTGGTATCAGTCCATGCAACCTTTACAGAAAAAAAAAAGTGTTACTTTGAGAAAATAGATTATCTAAAATATATACACAAAGATAGAAGAAAGGCTGTTATTCCAGAGTGTAGTTGTGAAGAATATCATGTGTCTTCAAGTGTCTCTGAGAAAGACCTTCTACAGGTTCCATTTTGATCCTGAAGACTGAAAGAGGTCCTGCAAAAGCCCTCTCTATTGTGTAGGCTGTGAATTCAACTTAGCTGCACATTGGCATTACTTATGAGGTATGACTTTTAAATCACAGATTATTGGCTCTTATTTGATTCGTGCATTTTACTATAGATCTTTGCTTCCATTAATATTTATATTAAATTCCATCAATCCCAGAAAACTTTCTTGAAATACCCACTTTAATTCAATATCAACAGAAGCAAAATGTTTTAAAAGAATGAATCTCCTATCTGAAATAATATATGATAGGTTTAAGAGAGGCGTTCACATCAAAAATACCACACACACCAGGCCCAAACAGTTCCACATGTGAGAGGTTTAATTGAGAGGGAGAGAGGCGGGAAGTGGCGTGGAAAGAGAGGAGTGGGAGAAAGAGAGAGATGGAGGAATGTTCCCCGTATTTATATGGGTTGTGACTAATGGCCCAGGTAAAGGTGGGAGGTGAGCCCCAGGGATTTTGGGAATATGGTGGCTGTTGCCTTAGCAACAGGTCTGTG
>JADRCD010195651.1:8712-25730 GCA_019843815.1 Montemys delectorum | reverse complement strand
AATACTCAAAGTACCATCCACAAACCACAAGAAACTCAAGAAGAAGGAAGATCAAAATGTGGACACTATTTCTTCTTAAAAGGGTGAACAAAATATCCATGGAAGGAGTTGCAGAGTCTAACTATGGAGCAGAAACTGAAGGAAGGGTACTCCAGCCTGATATAGCTGTCTCCTGAGAGGCTCTGACAGTACCCAACTAATACAGAAGTAGAGGCTCACAGCCATCCATTGAAATGGGTACAGAGTCCCCAATGAAGGAGTTAGAGAAAGAACCGAAGGAGCTGAAGGGGTTGCAGACCCTTAGAATGAACAACAATATGAACTAACTAGTACCCTCAGAGCTCCCAGGGACTAAACCACCAACCAAGGAGTACACATGGTGGGACTGATGGGTCTGGCAGCATGTGTATAGTAGAGGATGGCCAAGTCGGTCATCAATGGGAGGAGAGGCTATTGGCCCTGTGAAGGTTCTGTGTCCCAGTGTAGGGGAATGCCAGGGATAGTAAGCAGGAGAGGATGGGGTGGTGAGCAGGAGGAGAGGGGAGGGAACATGGGTTTGTTCTTCTTGTTTTTTGATTTGTTTGTTTGTTTGTTTGTTTTTTTGGAGGGGAAACTGGGAAAGGAGAAATCATATGACATGTAAATAAAGAAAATATCTAAGAAAAAATGTATTTAACCAATATATCAACACAGTTTGGGTGGCAAGGAACCACAGATAAAACCAAATACTACTGTTCTGCCAAACAACTATAGCAGTAAAATGATCGCTGATGACGTTCTACTACACTAATATATCAGAAGGCCTTGCTCAGTCATCATCAGAAATGCTTCCTCCTACAACATAGCACATGGGATTCTCTTTTGCCCTAGATGTCCTTTGAGTGTATATTATGGTTTTTTTATTCTGTAAATGTAAATGTCGATTTTATTTCCTAAGAAGAAGGGATGAGATGAGAGCCATACAAAAGCTTTATATCTACATGATTTGGGCTGAGTTGGAGTGTTTCCTTCTCTCTTCTAAGTATTCCTAGGTCTAAGCCTGGAAGCTTCTTGCCTCCATAGTATCTAATTTTATGCAAGCCCTGATCTCGAAGGCTTCAGCTTGCAGCCTCTATGTGGTAAACTAGACCTAGAATGTTTCAGCCTCTGAGGCTTATTGCTGAAGATACTCACTCTTTCTAGCTCAGCTCTTCTGGCTGAAATTCCTCTCCAACATGACAGATTCAAATTTGCTTCTTTGTCTTCTGACTTGATTACTCTGCTTGGAAAGACTGCCTCTGAATTTCATGAACTGAGATCCAACTGCCACTGAAATGAGCACAACTGAACTTCCCCAAATGAATTGTTCTGAACTGAACTTTTCAAACAACTGCACACAACTGAATAGAATTTATTTGAATTCCTTCTCCCTCATTTCTCTTTACGTTGCCTCTCTTTAACTGTTTATTCTTGTGAGAGTTGGGCATATCTTATCTTTGACTTATTCTGTCAAATCTTTCTCTTATTCATCACTTTGACAACCCCTCAATTAGACTAAAAGTGTCTACTAAAGGCATGTATTCCAATGGGATGAAAAGTGTGTATTCCAGCCAGAGAGATTAAATGTAATTGGTGTGTCTACATTCTAGGATGTCTTATCTTTGGATGTTATCCCTTGCCAGAGAAGCCATACTGCTACATTAAAATTTAATTTACAATTAAATACACAATTTAATTTTTTATGGGGTTTCTGAGGGTGGGAGGCAGTTGGGATCCTCATCTTTATCTGTTTCTTGTGCCATTTCTTGGGTTATTTTTCTTCTGTTGCTTCTGTCCTATTCTAATGTTTTAGTTTTATTATTTATCTTATGGTTTATTTTATTATCATCTTTTAGAAACCTGTTTATTTCCTAATAAGAGACAGAAAGACTACGGATTCAGACTTGGGGTGGGTATGGTGAGGAACTAGGAAAAGTAGATGGAATGGATCACAATCAGATATATTATGTGAGGAAAAATTTGTTTGATAGAAGAAAAAGTCAACAACTAAAAAAGATTTTGAAACTACTTTTGTTTTATTTAATTATTTACTTGTCTGTGTTCATGTTTTCATGTCCACATTATATATGTCATACCTGTTTTAATGGTGAGAAGACAAGTCTGGAAAGTTTTTCTTCTTTCTATCAGTTGCATCAACAGTATCATGGATTCTCAGCCTTAGGAATAAGTGCCTTTACTCACTGAGGTACCCTACAGGTTTGATATTAGGATGCTGAATGTGATTTTATTCTTTTCTTTTTTTTAATTTCTTTTCAATGCAAACTGAACTAAAGAATTTATAAGTACATAAGTGTGTTATAAACAGATACTAGCTATTTAGTTTTTCATTAAAAGTCTGAAAAATAATATTACTTTTGACTTTGCATAGTAAATTGAATTGACATTGTGTATAGTCTAAGAATTTATAGTGTGAGTTAAATATGTTCACTCTCATAAGTTACTATTCCACCAAATAACCAAAAAAATGTATCAAGATTTATGGAAAAAAATAATTTTGAGATGAGAACACTTATGAACTAGATGATTTTGCCTTAGACTAAAGATATTTAATCTACATATTTAAATAAAGTATTTATGACCCTTTAAACTAATCTTTTAATATTTTTGAATCTTTATTGGAAAGCATTAGTTTAAAAATAGAAACATAGTACAAATACATAAATTTGATGATTTTTAGTGACATTTCATTAATATTCATGGACAGACAAGGTGATTCAAGGTAGCTGTGTCTTCCAACTCAAGCACAGGCAAGAACTCACAGAAGTTTCATCACTAGAGCTCCCTGCACAATTACATAGCTCCACTACAATCTTCTCCACTCATAACCTGTTACGTATCCTTGTAGACTTCCCAACTTCTGCTTCCTGGTAAGTTTCTTGGGTTTCTTTTTGTCAGCCCCTTCAGATGATAATGTTTCATTTAAAAGGAAATGGCACAATGACCATGTCATAAAACATGATATAGATTAAATTAAAAAATCAACGATATGTATAGTAAATACCAAATTCCATTATAGCAATACAGACACATTTTGAAGCTAGAAGTGTTATTTATAGTAGAGGATAATGTAAAAATAAATCTAGAAAGTATTACTGAGAAGGTGCCAGGGAAGCCAGGTCCAAGGTGCACGTTTCTTCTTAGACACTGATAGGCTGACTCAGGGAGATCACAAATTACAGGCTATCATGAGACAATACCACAATATAAAACCAATATTATAATACATTGAATATAAATTACAATGAAGAATAGAAATAAGTAAGTCCCTGTATAAAACTGATACTTTAAAAATATTTTCTTTCCATGAAAATGTTTCTGTCTATAGCAGAGTTTGTGGCATTGATGTGTAAAATTATTATAGCATGAATCAGAAAAATCTCATTAATTTTATAGCATTATATTTTTACAAATGCAATTTATTCAATAGAGTCTTGTGTCACAGTAAACTACACCCTGGCATAATCCACGTGTGCATGTGTTTGTGTGTGTGAGTGTCTGTGTGTTTATTGTATATATCCATATGTTTTTAAAAATAGCATCTTGTCCCCATGTCCTCTCCAGTCACAGTAATAAAGCACTTTAACAAAGGCAACTGTAAGCGAAACAAGGTTTGTTCAGTTTACAATTTCAAATTATAGTCCAACATCAGAGAGAGAGATCAAGGCAAGAACTTAGAGCAGATAAACACAGTCTAGACATCAGTCTAGAGCAAAGAAAGAATGTGTACATGCACACAAGATACCCATCTGCTTTTGTCCATTCTTGTACAGTCCAGGATACAAACCTAATGAATGGTATCACTCACAGTTGATACCACACTCATAGTGGGCTGATTCTCCCTACCTCATTCAGTTAACTACATCAAAACCATACTTGACAGACATGGTCACAGGCTAATTGATCAAGAAATGTACTCATCTAAAATTTTTCCTAGGTGATCCTGGATTATATTAAATTGAATTAAATCTAAACATCACACACATATACATATGAACACATAATATGTATAAGTATAAGTAAATCATATCAATAATATATGTGATTCCTATAAATAATTTAGTACATACTTCTCATACTCTGTGAAGAGACACAATGACCAAGGCATGTCTTATAAAGAAAAAATTAATTAGGGTTGTCTTAGAGTTCAGAGGCTTAGTCTATATCATCATGATGGGAAACACCATAGCATCCCAGTAGACATGGTACTGGAGAAGGAGCTGATAGTTTTACATCTTGATGTAAAGGCAGCAAAAGGAGACTGTGTTCCACAGTGGGTGGAGTTTGAGCAGAGGAGACCCCAAAGCCTCTCCCTACAGTGGCAAACTTCTTCCGACATGGCCACAACTACTCACATGAGGTCACACTTCCCAATAATGCCATTTTCTATAGGTTAAGCCTTCAAACACATAAGTGTATGAGAATCATATATATTCAAATCACTACAGGTCTTAGAAGAGCACCTAAATTATATGTTTTGGACTGAAACATTCACATACTTTTTCTAAAATGCATACCTACTTTAACTAATACTTGAAAACTAATTTTTAAAACCTATTATGATTTGTAGCATCTTAAATTTGAGCTAAAGATATTTTATTTAGTCAGCATTCTCAGCATTATTGGCTCCCCTTGCTTTATATCGCGTCATTTGCTCATTTTAGTACATGAACTCAGGAATTTATTTAGGCTGCAAATCTTGACAGTGAAAGATTTGTGAGTATAATAGAGCTATAAGAATGAAGCAAAGCATAATAATAGACAGAGGCATTGTACAAAGTATCACAGAGCTTAGTTGTGTAAGTGCTGCCTATCTTTTATAAAAAGAGGTCATTGTGGAATATCACTTTATAAATCAAACAGAAAATTAATTAGCAGTCATTCTCTAGTTATTTTAGGATAATTATTCTAGAGTTAGAACATATAAGGAAAATAGGGAGGAAGGATTTAATAAATATCTCTAGAATTTTCTGTAAGTTTAAAGCAGATAAAGAACTGAAACCCATCTCTTCACATTGGAAGTCAAACACTCTTGGAAGAACAGCAATATCAACCAATCAGACCCCGCAGAGCTCCCAGGACAAAGCCATCAACAAAGGAGTACATATGGAGGGATCCCTGTCTCCAGCCACATATGTAGCAGAGGATGGCCTTGTCAGACATCAATGGGAGGAGAGACCCTTGGTCCTTTAAAGACTCAATGCTCCAGTGTAGGGGAATGCCAAGATAGGGAGGCATGAGTGTAGGTAGGTGGGTGGGGATGCACCCTTATAGAAGCAATGGGAGGGAGGGTGAGATAGGGGGTTTCTGAAGCGGAATCCAGGAAAGGGAATAATATTTGAAATGTAAATAAATAAAATAACGTGAAATGTAAATAAAGACAATATCTAATAAAAATTAATTAATTAATTAACTAACCAATAATTTTTTAAAAAAATGAAAGAAAAGAAAAAAATTTATTCTCACCATGGTATGTACTCACATGTACTTATTAAAGGATTCTTTTTTTTTTTTTTGTTATTTCGAGATAGGGTTTCTCTGTGTAGCCCTGGCTGTCCTGGAACTCACTCTGTAGACCAGGCTGGCCTCAAACTCAGAAATCCACCTGCCTCTGCCTCCCAAGTGCTGAGATTAAAGGCATGTGCCACCACCACCTGGCTAAAGGATTCTTTAAATTAAAAAAAAATACAAGTGCATATAATATTCAGAGTTATAAAAGATTATATACAACTAAGGCTAGTAATCTCTGAATAACACTCACTTTTAACCCAACTTTAAAACTATTTGTTTTCAATGTTTATTAAGGTTTTTTATAATTTTTAATTAGATATTTTCTTTATTTACATTTCAAATGTTATCCCCTTTCCTGGTTTGCCCTCTGGAAACCCCCATCCCATCTCCCTTCCCCTTGCTTCTATGAGGGTGTTCCACCACCCACTGGCCCACTCCCACTTCCTCATCCTGTTATTCCCCTACACTGGGACATCAAGCCTTCACAGAACCAAGGCCCTCACCTCCCATTAATTTTAGGCATAATTACCTCCAATTAAATAGTCTCTTTGCATCTCTTCTATTCAGTGTCCTTTCTATAATAAGATTTGATCTATTTTCTCTTCTCCAGTCTCTTAACTTTAATTTTAATTTTTATACTACTTACTAACTTTTAAAATATGAAGACATGTGCCTATGGAATAATGTATTTGTAAGTATTACATTTCTTACTGTGTCAAAGAGGAAATGATTACTCTTTTATAACACAATGCTGCTTTTCCCACAAGACACACTATTTTAACCACACCATTTATTTATTTTATTCAGTGTTAAAAGAGGTATTATTTAATATAATATGCAAAAATTGATTATATAACTTCACGGAATTATGAACAAAAATTGGAGCACTGAGCTTTGTAATTGGTACTAATAATTGAGAATTAATCATGTCAAAACAGATTGATTTTTCTAGACTTAAATTTTTATACTGCTTTCTCAAAAGTTTAATCTATCATTTTAAAATTGGACTTATAAACCATGCCTTGGTATCTGAAAACCAAAATAAAATGAAAGTGAAACTTTTTGCTAATTAAATATCACTGTTTGCCAAAATTAGAAATAGATATACTGATATCCTTCTTTGTTAATTCGCTTGGATTTGTTGTTGTTGTTGTTGTTGTTGTTGTTTGTTGTTTTTAATAGTATAGAATAGTTCATTCTCTGTACATGGAGAGGGGAGTTGAAAGGGTAATAGAGACAAAGAAAGGCAGAGAAAGAGCAGAGAAGTAGAGGCTGGCCATGAGCACTTGGGGGTGGGGAGGATGGGGGTAAAGAGGGTGTGAGAAGGGGAGGACAGAGCTAGAGCAAGAAGGCAAGAGAACTCACTTGAATTTTTGAATTAAAAATTCCTTTATTAAAGAAAGGTGTACATTTCCTAGTTGTATCTTAAGACATAAATATTACATATTAGTGACATAAGAGAAATATATATTTAGCAACAGAGGAGGAAGAGTTTTCCATATGTACTGTCTACTCAAAACAACAGGCACAACGAGAAAGTGTTGTGACAACATCACTATAAAATTGACAGTTTAATAATAATTACTCACTGATTATACATCAGTAGCTAATATTATGAGAACGTGGTTTTGTGGGGCTTTAATGAGATATTATTTATTTATATTGCATGAGCAAAGTCTTGGTTAGCTGTATTTTAGTTTTAGTGATGAAAAAATATAACTGTAGATTTAGTAAAGGTGCAACCTCTACCATTTACTTCTTCGAATCATTTTATTATTATCATTTTATTATTATTAAATGTATTCCTAAAATCTTCTTCTAAGTAGAAATTTGACTGAACATGCCTCTCTGAAACATAAATTAAACCAAATTAAGGAACGAAATTATTTTAAATGAAAAATTATCACTGAAATCATGCTAGATAATGGCAACTAACTGAAAAAATTTTATTTAGTATATGTCCCATAGAATCGTCATATCATCACGAAGGGGAATGTAAGAGTATTTTACTTTTGAATGGTTGCACTCATTTATCTCATCTTCAGATTGCTAATTTATAGAAAGCTCAGATGTACTAATTCCTCCACATATAAACATCTGTGCATATGCCACAGTAATTCATCATGATAAGTAACAGAAAACCTCAAAAAATATTTAAAAACTTTATAAGTACCTGTTTTGCTTCTGAGTTTCTCTGTTCGGGTATCAACTTTTTTATGGTGGGACTCTGTCAACTCCCAAGTAAATGAGGGAAATATCTATGCAACGATTTATATCAATAACAAGCTGGCTTTGTTACCACTGTATAAGCCTTACAATGGCTCTCTATAGATGTATAGATAATAATCGCAGACAGCATGGCATTTTGTCATAACATCTATTATGAACAGATGTTAAAAATGTAGGATCTCACTCTCTACATTTCCTAAAATATTCTAAAATATGTTCTATTGGACACTGGTTGAACCTGATGCTCTTACCTCTGAGTGATGAAGTGCTGCCTAGGCTCATGGTTCCTGAACACAAAAGAAAAGCAGGCCATCCTACCAATCCTCAGTCTTCCAGCCTTTAGCTTTCTAAATAAGTACAGAGTTTGGAAAGCTTACTAATGAGAAATTTTGGGGGCAATATTCTGCTTCTTTATATTTGATTAGATTTTTTTTAAATAATTTATTTACTTTTATTTTGTGTGCGCTTGTGTTTTGACAGCATCTGTATCTATGTGAGGGTGTCAGAGCCCCTGGAATTGGAGGTACACACAATTATGAAATGCCTTCTGGGTGCCTGAAATAGAAACCAGGTCTGCTCTATTTTTTTTAAATTTACATTTCAGTCTTTGCTCCGTGCTTCCAGTTCCCCCTCCCACAGTTCCAGGCAGATCTCTGCAATATTTGTGCCAGGATCCTTGGACCAGCCCATGTATGCTCCTGGTTGGTGGCTCAGTCTCTGGGATCACACTGGGGTCTGGATAAATTGAGACTGCTGCTCTTCCTATGAGGTTGTTCTCCCCTTCAGCATCTTTATTCTTCTCCTAATTCAACCCTAAGGGTGTCTGACTTCAGTTTAATGGTTGGGTCTAAGTATCTGCTTCTGTCTGAACCAACTGCTGGTAAAGCCTTTCAGAACACAGCCATGACAGACTTCCCTCTGTAAGCACATCACAGCATGGGTAATAATGTTAGGCCTTGGTGTCCTCCCACGAGATGGATCACAAGTTGGACACAAGTTGGTCATTGGGCACCTTCCCTTCAGTCTCTTGTCCATTTTTGTCCCCACAGTTCGAATTGAGGCCTTGTCTATGTATAAGAGGTAGACTCTTCGAGTTCTTTTTCCCCATTGTTTGGCATTTTGGCTAAGATCACCCCCATTGAGTGCTTGGAGTTTCTCACCTCCCTGGGTCTCTGGTACGTTCTAGAGGGTTCCACCACAACCCTTCCCCCATGCTGCTTATCAGCCACCTGTGCAGCCTCAGACTGTGTCCATATATTTTACCAGATAGCGTTTTTCTCTTAAGGAGTTATACTCAATCAAAGAGAACTTGTCTAGCATGCACAAGTCCAGTGCCTCAATTCCAAGTACCAGACAAGCAATGAAGTTTGTATCATTTATTTCCTTTTCCCCAGAGGATAAATAAAATATTTCAAGAGAGCAGTGGTAAAATGAAAATATCACTCCGTTCAAGAAATCATTTATTAACTCAACATCATATCTCAAGTTTTTCTCCATTTTGTATATAATTAATTATGTATACTTAAGTAGGAGATGAAGACTATAAGAATAAAGGTGGATCATTTTCACACCAAAGCTGTCTTTTTTACTATTAAAAAATTAAATTTTAACTAGGCAGTGGTGGTGCATACCTTTAATCCCAGCACTTGGGAGGCAGAGGCAGGCAGATTTCTGAGTTCAAGGCCAGCCTGGTCTATAGACTGAATTCAGGTCAGCCAGAGCTACACAGAGAAATCCTGTCTCGAAAACCCAAAAAAATAAAAAATAAAAATAAATAAATAAAAAATAAACAAATTTTAGCATTTTTAAATTTCAAATCATTACTACATATAAGCCATGATTTTGATGTTTTAAACAAAGACCATAATAGAATAAGTGACTTGATCTCGGGAAATATCTTTTTAAAACTGATTATTATCTCTATGAAACTATGAGGCGAAGATCACTTCTAATCAGTGAAGAATGCTGCGATATTCCACTGTGTTAAGAAACCAGTGTTTGTTTACTCAGGTATTTCCTAAGAGGCTACTGGGAGGTTGTCCTCCATCTTTTATCATTACCTTACTTCTGTAATGAGCATAATCCTTTCTGTTCTCATAAACGATCCATCTAAGACTTCCTACAGAAAGAGTGTTTTGTAATACATTGCTTCATTGTGGTACCTATATCTCAATTCCATCAGGTATTTTCAAATAGCTCTCCAAAAAGAAATTGCACTAATTATTATCCAATTAGTGTTACATATGAGTTCATTTTTCCTAACCAATATTTCTTGTAATCAGATATATTTTTTTACAAACTAATGGTCCACTTCACTGTTTTTCTTTTAATTGATAGTACCCTGACTACATGTATTTCTAAGTAATTTTTTCTATACTTACTGCCCATCTGCTACTTTCTTTGTTTACACTTTTCTCTAGGGTACTCAGTTGATTTGTGTTACCTGTGTTGTTTCTCCATAAATTCCATGTTATAATAATTTTATTTTATACATATATCTTTAACTAGAAAACAATTTCGAAAATTAAAAATATTTATCAATATTTTAATATATTTTGTATTCAAAAACTAATAAGTAACATTTCCTATTTGTGTTAGGCATATTAAAGGAATGTTAAAAATTTATCTTACATTTTTAAAGCTAAAATAATATTTTTCATATTTCATTGTGACTCATTCATTAAGTCCTCATTCACTATGAAGATAATTTCTGATAAGTTAAAATGTAATTATATAATTATGGCCTATTTTTACAACTATGTAGGTAATTGCACTGACATCATTAAGAATAACATTTATTTATTTATTGTTTTTATTACTTTTATTTTTTACAGTCTAGTCATTTCCCTGCTCCCAGTTTGCCTTTCCACAGTTCCTCATACCATTCTTCCCCCTCCCCCCGCACTGTCTCCATGATGCTCCCCCCAGCCAGCTACCCACTCCCTGAGGCCTTATGTCTCTCTGGAGGGTTTAGCTCATCTTCTCCTACTGGAGCTAGACCAGGAAGTTCTTTGATGTATATGTGTCAGAGGCCTCAGACCAGCTAATG
The DNA here is from genome assembly GCA_019843815.1 of Montemys delectorum. NCBI lineage: Eukaryota > Metazoa > Chordata > Mammalia > Rodentia > Muridae > Montemys > Montemys delectorum. The sequence goes on along the minus strand of JADRCD010195651.1, from coordinate 14,905 downwards.
TATGCTGCCTGGTTGGTGGCTCAATGCCTGAGAGAACTCAGAGGTCCTGGTTAGTTGTAACTGCTGGTCTATCCTATAAGGTCTCCCTCCTCCTCAGCTTCTTCTAGCTTTTCCCCAATTCAACTACAGGGGTCCACAACTTCATTCCAATGGTTGGGTGTAAGTATCTGCATCTCTGTAAGTCAGCTGCATGTTAGCCTAGCCATGCTAGGCTCTTATCTGTAAATACAACATGGTATCAGAAATAGTGTCAGGCCTTAGAACCTCCCCTTGAGCTGTATCTCAAGTTGGGCATGTCACTGGACCTCCTTTCTCTCAATCTGTTCTTAATTTTTGTCCCTGCAGTTCTTTTAGATAGGTAGAATTCTCTACTTGATGCCCTATATTTCTGTTGGAGATCGACTATACAAGTTCCCTCTCACCACTGTTGGGCATTTCATCTAAGGAATATCTTTTTGAATCCTGAGAGTATCTCACCTCCCATGTCTCTGATACTTTCTAGAGGGTCTACCCACCTCTTAACCACCAAGGTTGCATATTTCTATTTATTCTGATGGCCCTCAGGGCTTCTTTCCTATCTCCCTTGTCTCCCCCCCATACCTGAACATGTTCCCCTCCAATGGCTCAGGCTCTACAATCAAGAATTAATAAATGGGGTCTCATGAAATGGAAAAGCTTCTATAAGGCAAAGGATATAGTCAATAGAACAAATAGACAACCTACAGATTGGGGAAAAAAATCTTCACTAACCTCATATCTGATAGAGGGCTAATATACAAAATATGTAACGAACTCAAGAAGCTAACCTCCCAAAAACCAAACAACCCAAACAAAAATTAGGGTATAGAGCTAAGCCAAGAATTCACAGCAGAGGAATCTTGAGTGGTTGAGAAGCACCTAAAGAAATGTTCAAAGTCCTTAGTGATCATGGAATTGCAAATTAGAATGACCCTGAGATTCCACCTCATACCAATTAGAATGGCTAAGATCAAAGCCTCCGATGACAACAGATGCTGGCAAGGATGTGGAGAAAGACAAACACTCCTCAATTGCTGGTGGGATTACAAACTAGTACAACCACTCTGGAAGTCAACCTGGAGGTTCTTCAGAAAATTGGAAATAGATCTACTTGAAGACCCAGCTATACTATTCTTGGGCATATACCCAAAAGATGCCCCACTATGCCACAGGGCTATGTGTTCCACTATGTTCATAGCAGCCTAATCTGTGATATCCAGAAGCTGAAAGCAACCCAGATGTCCCACAAAAGAACAATGGATATAGAAAAGGTAGTTCATTTACACAATGGAATAGTACTCAGCTATTAAGAACAAGGACATCTTAAGTTTTGTAGGCCAAAGGATGAAACTAGAAAATATCATTCTGAGTGAGGTAACTCAGACTCCAAAGGACTTGTATGGTTTCTACTCACAAATAAGTGGATATTAACCAAAAAAGTACAGAATACCTAGGGTAAAATCCACAGAACTCAAGAAGGTTAAGAAAAAGAACAGCCCAAATGAGGATATTTCAATCCCACTTGGAATGGAGAAGAAAACAATCATGGGAGGCAGAGGGAGAAGGGACCTGGGTAGGGGAAGAATAACATTTTAACTTTTAATTATTGTTTAATTTTATATTATTCAATATAAAATATTTATTTACTTTTGGTTCTCTTTATTTAAATTAGATTCTTTTCTCACAGAATAGGTCCTGATTACTGTTTCCCTTACAAGTTCCTCTCCACATCTCCTAACTTCTGGGTTTATTTTAGTTCTGTCTATCAATAGAAAATGTAGACATTATACAGAATGAGAATCTAATTGGAAGTTTCAGTCTGGTTGCTCCTCTCTGATACTGGGTGAGAAAACATTATAAGAGTCAGAGTAGATGAAGGCAAACAAAAGAATATGGCCCACCAAATAAGCTAAGCAGGAGTCACATAGCCTCACACAGAGTAAAGCTGCAAGCATGGAGTCTGTGAGTGTCTACACCAGGTACTCTGCATATACGTTATGGCTGTTTTTTTGTTTGTTTGTTTGTTTGTTTTGTTTTGTTTTGTTTCGTTTTGTTTTTAATGTTTTTTCATGCTTTGTGTTTTATTGTTTATATTTTTGTGCGACTCCTAACAGTGGGAGTAGGTGTATCTCTGAGTCTTTTCTTGCTCTTAGAACTCTTGTAAAGCCTCTTATGAGGGCTTTTGCCTCATCTTATTTTTACCTCCTGTGAATAGGCAGCCCTTAAGGTCCATTAGCCACTAAAAAGACTGCTGGGAAGAAGCTAAGAACAAGGGGAAGGTGTTGCAAGATGCTGGAAGGAGCTGGAAGATACAGAATAGGTGCTGACAATTCCCGGTTTCTGAGATGTGAGCAAGGCTCTAACAAAGTGAGACTCCTTAGTAAGCAGTAGTGGATCATTTGATATTTTCAGGAATCTTGTTTCTAAGACGTAGTGAAGTCTTTGGCTGATACCATACAACTTAGATGACTTTCGTTTTATTCATATTAACTGTGTTGGTTTATATGTACTTGGCCCAGGGAGTGGCACTATTAAAAGGTGTGGCCATGGCACTGTGGATGTGCCCTTTAATACCCTTGTCCTAGCTACCTGGAAGTAAGTATTTTGATAACAGCCTTCAGATGAAGATTTAGAGCTCTCAGTTCCTCCTGCACCATGCCTACCTGGTTACTGCCATGTTTCTGCCTTAAGGATAGTGGACTGAACCTCTGAACCTGTAAGCCAGTTCCAATTAAATGTTGTCTTATATAAGACTTGCCTTGGTCATGGCATCTGTTCAGAGCAGTAAAACCCTAAGTTATTAACTATTAAAATATTTATTCTCTGGGTTGATATACATTGTTCAAGTTGTTTCTATCAAGATACATTTTAAGTCCCAATTTCATTCCTGCAACCTCTTGGCTAGAAAAATAAACAACAAATCTTAAGAAATACTGAAGTGATTCATTGTTGGGTAATGAAAGAATGAGATTTTATACACAGTACTGCTGAGTCATTCATGAGATTTTTCACTTGTGATGCCTGAGGAGTAGTGTCCTTTATTTAAGTGTAGATGGAGATGCTACCTTTGCTGTGATACTTCTATCACTTCATAGCTGACATAAGTAGCTTTGGTGAGAGTGTCCCTAATTCTTGTGCCCCAGATTAACTCAGTCATCTTGACATTGATACTCTCTTGATCCATTTCTCATTTGAGATTTTTAATTCTGTAATGGCTCTGAATTCATAAATAGGATGGTAATGTGACAACTAAAATAGCACTTATAATTCTTGGGTATGCAGATTATACAATTTTGAATAAACACATGTTTTTAGGGGCATGATAATTTTGTACCCTATATTTATGATGAAAAAGAAGAGGAATTGCAAGCATGAGGTTATTATCAGCAACATTTTGAAACACCCTATCTCAAAACATCAATAAATGGCTTCAGATTTCTATAGTAAAGTGTTCACTTAACATGTATTCAAACTCTATTCCTAAATGAAGAAAAGAAAAGAAAGCTATTTTACAGAAACTAATTAATTCTTACATCCTTCACCCTTGTGTTTAGATTCATGGTTCTAAGTACAGAGACCATTTGCAAGAACTCATGTATAGGCATATTAATACATATGTATATGTGAATGAATACCACTAATATTTCTGTATTTTATATATGTAACAGATGTGCACTAAATAAAAGTAACAACTTCTTGCTGCTCTCAGTTTGATCTATCTGTTCGCATTTCCCTGAATCTCTGTCATAAAGAACCATACTTTTTATTTATTAAATTTCACAATAAAATATGATATGAAGAAGAAAAAATTTAATAAAAAATTTTACAACAGAAGAAGTTACTAACTGATCTCTACTGACAAAGAATAGTACTAAAAACACAGTTGGTATCAACTGATTATCCACACATTGTTTTCAACATTTATCATGAATATTTGATTTCTCTTCAAGATTGTTTTCAACTTGCTGTTTCAACTAATAATATTATAATTAACTACTACATCACAAACAAGCCTATAGACTATGTTGGTTCAGAGGCATGGAAGGATCTTAAGAAAAAGATAGAGAACATAATTTAATATTACATCTATGAGATTAACTTTTTTTGTTTTTTGTTTTTTGTTTTTCAAGACAGGGTTTCTCTGTGTAGCCCTGGCTGTTCTGGAACTCACTCTGTAGAACAGGCTGGCCTCAAACTCAGAAATCTGCCTGCCTCTGCCTCCCAAGTGCTGGGATTAAAGGCGTGTACCACCAATGCCCGGCAAGATTAATTTAATTAAGTTGTTTCACTACCTTCCAGGCAAGATTTGCCAACTGATACAATTGTGGTGTAATTGTTGTGATTGTGATACTATTGTTCTGAGAGTAATCACCTGTTATTCTATTGGTTTTGAGGACTGTTCCACAAGAAGTATTCACACCCAGTACTGAAAACCTGTCCAACCTTGTTGCTGGGAATGCCATAGGCCAAAGGAAGTCTATTGTTTTTGTTTTAAAAAATGGGGTCAAACTGCCTTCTAAATATTTATGCTCATTTGCATAGAGTAGTAGTCATCTCAGCGTTGGTCAAAGAAGCTTCTGTTTGCAATGCAGAGACTAATAGTTAATAAATATGCTAAGAAAAGCCCCTGCTGAATGTTCACTCAAGTAAATAATTCCCTACCCAGGACTGTCAGGTAGATTGCCCTAGGAAAGAATCCTTGACTACAGATTAGAAATAAAAAATATTAAAATAGAAGTAGGTCTTGGAAGTAACAAAAATATTTGGTGTTTGGAAGTAAAAAAAAAATATTTGGTGTATGGAGGTAAGGAGTCATGAGTAAGAAGTGGGGAGTATTGATCACAGAATGTTAGAAAGATATGTAAATTTGTGACAAGATATATGTTTAACAGTCTTTTCCTGCAGTTGTAATACTTCTTTCTTCCCGCTCCCACATTTTGTCTTTCTCACTCTCTTTCCAAAACATTCCCGGGCAAGATGGTAAACCTGTTGAATTAGGTTTCATTAAGAACTCACTGATAAGTGGATATTAGCCAAAAAGAAGCCCAGAATACACACGATAAAACTCACAGACCATATGAAACTCAAGAAGAAGGAAGATCACACCAAAGTGTGGATGCTACAGTACCACTTAGTAGGGGTAAGAGAATAATCTCTGGGAAGGAGAGAGAGAGAGAGAGAGGGATATGGGAGGGAGAGAAGAGGGGTTGGGAAAAGATGGGGGCAGTTCAGATATGGGAGGCATGGGGAAGAAGTACAGAGGGTCCCTGTAGCAGTCAGGGAGGGGGAACTGGTGGTAGCCATTAGAAAGTCTTAAAAGCCAGGGACCCAAGAGATTCCCAGGACCCAAAAGGGAGTACTTTAGCTGAAATACCCAACAAATGTGAGATAGACCATATCCAGTGGATAGGCCCAGACCCCAGTTGAGGGATACGGCCACCCACCCACTTCAAAAATATTAATCCAGAATTCCTCCTGTCAAAAGGAAATGCAGGAACAAAGAGTGGAGCAGAAACTGAAGGAAAGGCTATCCAGAGACTGCCCTACCTAGGGATCCATCCCATCTGCTGACACCAAACGGAGACACTATTCTGATGTCAAGAAGTGCTTACTGAGAGGAATCCAGTATAGCTGTCCCCTGAGAGGTTGTGCCAGAGCAGGACTAAATGCAGATGCGATGCAGATGAACACAGCCAAACATTGGACTGAGCACTGGGACCCCAATGGGGAAGATAGGGCAAGGATTGTAGGAGCTAAAGGGGTATGAAGTCTCATGGGGAGAACAACAGTATCAACCAACCAGATCCCCTCAAAGCTCCCAGGGACTAAACCACAAACCACAGAGTACACAGGGGGTACCTGTGGCTCCAGCTGAATATGTAGCAGAGGATTGCCTTATCTGGCATCACTGGGAGGGGAGCTTCTTGGTCCTATGGAGGGTTGATGACCCAGGATAGGGGAAAGCTAGGCCATTGAGGCAGGAGAGAGTGGGCATGTGGAGAAGCACCCTCATAGAGGCAGGAGAGAGGGAGGAAGGGATAGGGGTTTATAGAGTGGAAACTGAGAAGGGGGATGACATTTGCAATGTAAATAAAGTATCCAAGAAAAAAAACAGGACACAGAGAGAAAGAGAGAGAGAGAGAGAGAGAGAGAGAGAGAGAGAGAGAGAGAGAGA